>CAUYUJ010014476.1:335000-402500 GCA_963575745.1 Prorocentrum cordatum
AGCAGTCCTCAGAAGGGCCGAAGCGCCGAAAATCGTCAAATTCCTATGGGAAAACGTACATTTTGATCATATACTACTTGTCAGCCTTCACGGCGTTGACGACGGTCCCAGAGCACCCCAAAACCGCCCCGAGAGGCCCCCAAGAGGCGCCCAAGTCGGCCCAAGAGGGCGCCAAGACGGCCCAAGAGGCCCCCAAGACAGCCCAAGAGGGCCCAAGACGGCCCCAAGAGGTGCACAAGAGGGGGAGCCCGAACCGACAATCCGAGCCCTCCGCTCCAAGACGGCCCCAGAAGGCCCCAAGAGGCCCCAAGAGGCCCCGAAGACGCCCACAAGAGGCCCCAAGAGGCCCCCAAGAGGCTCCAAAACGGCGTCACAACGGCCCCCAAGAGGCTTCGAAACTGCCTCCAAGAGTCCCGCGAGAAACCCCCCAAGAGATCCCAACGATCACCGCGCAAGTCTCATATCAACAACTCAGGCACGGTGGCGGGGTTGCGTTCGCGCACACAAAAGGATCCGCGCTCTCGAAGCCAACATTGCTCCACAACGGCCCAGGATGGCTCCAAAACGGCCCAAGACGGCTCCAAGACGGCCCAAGACAGTTCGAAGACGGCCCAAGATGGCCTCAAGATGGCCTACAAGGCTTTCACTATCGCCCACGACGTCTCCAAGAAAACCCCCAAGACATCTGAAAGAGGCGCACATTACGCATTTCATTACATTTCCATTGCGTTGTTGAACATGTTTGCATTTGTTGCGTTTCCCGGCTTCCGTCGGCTCACGTAGCCCCACGAGCCTCCAAGATCGCCCCACGGCGCCCCAAAACGGCCTCAAGACGGCCCGAGAGAATTCTAACACGGCCCTGGGCGCCCCCCATTTCGGCCTCAGACGATCCCACAACGGCAAAACCTGCCTCCAAATTGGTCCCAAGCTGGTGCAAGACGCCTCTAACCCAAAACCAATAACATCCTCCGCCTCACCCCCCATCCCTCTCTCCCCCTCCCCCCTGCCCCTCCTGCACGCGCGCCCCCGATTGGGCATCCATTGCGTTGTGGAACATGTTTGCACTTGTTGCGTTTCCCGGCTTCCGTCGGCTCACGCAGCCCCAAGAGCCTCCAAGATCGCCCCACGGCGCCCCAAGACGGCCTCAAGACGGCCCCAGAGAATCCTAACACGGCCTCGGACGCTTCCCAAGTCGGCCTCAGACGACCCCAAGACGGCAAAACCTGCCTCCGAATTGGTCCCAAGCTGGTGCAAGACGCCTCTAACCCAAAACCAATAACCCAGAGCCTTGTTTCTGTATCCCCTTTCTCCTTCTCCTCCTCCTCCTCCTCCTTCTCCGCCTCGGCCGCCCGGTGGGTTCAAAACTGCTTTCCCGAGGTCCCCGAGAAGCGTGCCGCGAGATCCCTATACACATACAGAAAGCCTCTAACCCATAGCACATATCCCAGAGTTTCCTCTCTGCGTCCCCGTCCTCCTCCCCCTCTCCTCCTCCTTTTCCACCTCCTCCTCGCCCACTCCTCCTCTTCCTCCCCCGCCTCATCCTCTTCCTCCCCGATTCTTCTCCCCCCATCCTCCGCCTCACCCCTCATCCCTGTCTCTTCCTCCCCCCTGCCCTCCCCCCCCGCGCGCGCGCCCCCGATTCGGCATCATTTGCAGGTCTTGCATATCAGGGTGCCCTTTTTTGCATCGCGTGCGACGTGCGAGGGGTCCCCGGAAAACGCCGACTTCGGTAGTCTTCTCTTGCGCGCGCCGCCGCACTGATACGCCTGGCAACTGCGGGCTGTGAACCCGAGGTTCTTGCAGCCTCCGCACACCACTTTCGCTCCTTTCGCCGCTCGATGATTTTCCACTTGCGTATGCTTCAAATGTTTCGTGTCCGAGAACGCCCCTCCGCACGCCGCGCACGTCAGTGGCTTCGCGTCTGCCTCGGCCTTCCGCTTGCGATTCGCGGCCTCCGCATTCCCCCGTCGCACCTCTTTCTCTCGTTCTTCCGCGCATTTCCGACAGAGCCTTTCCCCCGCAGCATTGTGCTTCTTCTGAGCCTCCGACATATCCGCCTTTTCGTCATATAGCGACAGGCGCTTACCGTTCGTACATCGCACTGTTCCGACGCTCTGATTCCACTTCGCGCTGTCTTTCCGCGACTTCTGCTTGACTTTGATACCGCTGCACTTCGCGCAGTACATTGTCCTAATCTTTTTCGTTTCCCCGTCGTCGGCAGCCGCGTCCGCGTTCCGACCGCTGCCATTGCGTGCCGCGTCGTCACTCTCTCCTCTCGTTGCCCACCCTCTGCACGTCTTGCACCATTTCTCGCCCGCGCTTTTCATCTCCTCCGCGCACTCTTTGCAGAACGCCGGCCTTTCCTTTCTCTGGAACTCGTACTTCGTGAACGCCTCTACCGCCAACCTCCGCCGGCAGCGCTCGCACTGGTCTCGTGGCATTAATTCCGCCTCCCACTCATCCCAATTCACGCTCTCCCCTCGCAGCACTTGCAACAGTTTTTTCGCGCCCGCCATCTCACCCGCGTTGTACGGTCTCCTATCAAACGGCCGGAAGATCAACAGGTTCTCCCGTCTGCGCACGCGCGTGATGGCAACGTAACTGGACATCCAACTCACGCCGCGCCCTCTTTCGAGGTCAGCTATCACTGCTGCCATGGTCCGTCCCTGGGCAGCATGCGCCGTTACCGCTAAAGCCGGAGTTATCATAAATTGGGTGCGCTTCACACTCAACACAGGATGCTTCCGATACCCGTCCAAGAACCATTGCCGCCCTTTCGATGGAAAGATCGGATACAGCCCCGGCTCCCACCCTGGCAGGTGCCACTCCTTCGTATGGAAATCCAACACAATCATTCTCGGAAGATGCAACAACACTTCCTCCTCTTCATCTCCCACGACCTCGTCCTCGTGCAGCACCCATCCATGGATCGTGGCTGTGCGCCCCCGCAGAAGCTGTTTCTTGGACCGATCCAAGTGATCTCCCAGAGCCACGGGCATCCCCTTGGCCAGCGCCAGCCACCCAGGCAAGCTTGCGCACTCCTTCTCGTGGTACCCCAGCCAACGTATCTTATCCTCCACCGTGTACGGCCGCCTCTGTTCCCCCCCATGGCAAGGGCGGTCCCTGGCTGCGACCCAGAGCACCTGTTCTCCTCGCTCCTTGGCCCACTGCACAGCTCTCTGCTTCCCTACGTGACAACGAATGTCCTGATTCGCATAAATAGCAACAGCTTCAAGGAATTTGTCCTCCCGAAACCGCGCGTCTTCTGGCGACGTCGCGACGAGCTTCCTCTTCTCCCGCTCAACTTTGCAAGTCTCGCATTCTAGCCCGTTTTGCTTCGCAATTGCCTCTTTGTCTTCAAGACAACGCGCGTTCCCACACAACGGTGCACCGTTCACCCACGACCCCGGCACATCCGTCGGTCTGCCATGCATAAAATTGTGCGTGCGTTCAGACAAGGTGCCTCGGCGAAACTCGTCCTGCACTCCAAGGAACCACTCGTCCTGGTCCTCCACGCGCTTGCACTCCGTCAACTCAGTCATTCCCTGCACTGCGCCTTCGCCACCAGCGCCCCAAAATATATACTGTCCATGGTCCTCCGTGGCACCCGGCGCGTATTTCCTCGCGTTTTTCAAGTACGACGTCGGAAGCGCATTAATGGCTGTCCCTGACGGCGGCTCCAATTGATAGAAGTCACCGCAGAACAACACATTCACCCCTCCGAAAGACCTCGGCACGCCGTCTCCATCTACCTTCGCGCCGCTTGCTGCTGACATGCACGAACGCAACTGCGAATCCAGCTCTGCCAGGAAGTTCGCGCTGACCATACTCACCTCGTCTACTATCAACCACTTCCACTGTGACATACGCTGCGCGGCCATCTCCTTCTTCGTCTTCTTCTTCGACTCCAAGCTCGCGTCGCCCCCCGCATTGGATCCCTTTGTTTCGTACACACCGATGCCAAATGCACTGTGGATAGTATTCCCGTCGAGAGCCGACGCGTTTGTCGCCTGCAACGCAGCCACCTGGAAATCTACGCCGTGCGTCCACCCCATCTCTTCTTCGAACAGCTCTTTCCGTATCTTGTCAATTACGAAACTTTTCCCGGTTCCTGGACCACCATGCAACATCCATACGAGGGGCTGCGTATTTGCACGACTCTGGTCTGCTCTCGCGCCGCCCGCGGAATCCCCGAACTCTTGCGCCAACACCCGATCTGCCACCTTCTGGACGACGCTACGCTGTCTTTCGTTCAACCCGCTGTCCGCCAGCCCATTTCTCCACTTCCGCACGCTATACGCAGAGGCCTTCTTGGCCGCCACCACTTTCGGGCCACCTTCCGTTTCATCCGCAAAGCTTCCTCCTCCGGCTCTCGACGCCGCGGCCGCCGCCTGCGCCCTCTGCGCTGCCGCGTCATCCCACCTCAAGACGCCGTCCCCTTCGCGTTTCTTGCGTTTCGCGCTGTTCCGACTGATTCTCTCGCCCCACACGGCGTCGCCCCTGGCCATGGCCTCTCGGCTCTTCTCCTTCTCGCACTCTGCATCAGCATTCGTCCGCCTGTCCTCCTTCTCCATGGAAGTACCTCCCACGTGCGTCTTTCGTCTCGTCGCTGCGTCGACAATTCTGGGGTCCAGCTCTTCATCGCTGTACACCTCGTCGTCGTGCTTCACGAGGTCATTCTCCGTGACTGGTCGCAAGTCTACCACGCCCATGTAGTTCTGCACGTACCTCTTCGTTTCTTCACACGGCACGCCTTTCTTCAACCACTCTAACGAGGCCTCGGCCCACGACCCCTGCGCTCCGCGGAAATCGCGCAGGTGTGGTACTCCACAATCAACCTCCTCAAGAAGTGTGAATGCCCTGAAGTATACCATCAACAAGAGCCCGTTCCTGTCCTCCTCCCCCGCTCCGTGTTTCGGCTGTGGCGCCCCATGAAAACTTGGGTTCCTTGGGCGCTCGTTTCGCACCAACACCCACGTGTGTCTCAAGCTTTCCAGCTCTGGAATATCCGGGAACGGCACCCAGGAACAGCTGCTCCACTCTTCCTTAATCACATAATCCACTCCGGCTGTCAGCTGGGCCTCCGGCCGCGCCCCGTCTGCGTCGGAGTTGTCTCTCTCCACGTCGGCCGCGCGAACCTTCTGAATTCCGGACTGCGTCAGTTGCGCCTGGTAATCGTTGCTCGCCGCAGCTGCTATCTCTGCTCCGCTGCGGGGAAACGCAGCCAATTCGATGCGCCAGTGCCGTAAAAATTCATACAACGATAAGTGTGCCAAGTCGGGCGCACCAGGAGCGTCTATTGGGCGCATGCCGTACAAGTACACTGGACTCTTCGACACAATGCGAACCTTTTTCGACCCTGCTCGTTTATCGGCTTCCAGAGTCCTCGCCGCCGTCACGGCAACATCGCCGCCGTCAGCACATATCTGCTCCGCCATGCGCACTGCTTCTGCTCCTGGGATCATGGCTGTCTTCGCAGTCTTTATACTTTCTGCACCTGTCACGTCTCTCGGGTCTCTGTACGCTCGCAAGTTCGCACTCTCCTGCGCCGACCGCACCACGCCTCTACCGTACATGTCACTGAGGAACCTCTTCATGTGCCTGTTCGCTCGGTACGCTGCGGTCCTGTCTTTCGTCTGCTCCGCCAGCGCGTGGTGGCCTTTTTTGATCTCCCTCACCTCGTTGAACGACGGGGCACACCGCTTGCATTGGTAGTCCGCCGCGTACCCCGCTGCTGCATTCTGCGCTCGTTGCGCAGCCAGAACCATGTCTATCGGACGATCCGTCTCCCAGCACCGCTCGTCGCACACACAACTATCGTGCGTCGCTTCAGTCACTGGGAACCTGTACGGGATCTGTAAATCGCTGTTAAAATTCAAACCGACCGCGCCGCTCAGCATCGCTGGCAGCGTTCCGTTGAGGTTCTCTTCGTTCATGGGTCCGTGCAAGCACCCTGTCATATTCCTTCTCCCTGCTCGTGGCATGTCGCGGTTTTTCAAAGAGCCTTGGCACAATACTACCGCGCGGTCTATCAGCCACGACGTCCGCGGAAAGAAGCTTTTGCACTGCGTCATATCGTCTTTCCTCTGACAATGGGCCAACGGTATCACACGCTGCAAACGCTCACTCCATTGATGTACGTGGTTCTGTCTAAACTCCTGCCCCCTTTGCACCCGCGCGCCGAGGTATTCCTGCAACCGCGATCGCCCATCCACGGCCCCTTTCTCCTCATTGGCTCTTGCAACACAATCAGACGCGCACGGGGTTTGGTCGCTCGCTGTTTCCGCGCTGCATCGTGCCGTCTCTCTTGCACTAGTAGTCCGTCCGCTGTGTAGGTACTCTGCCACTGCGACCAGATCCGACGTCTCGCGATACGAAGGCCACGCCTTTTCCACCTCCTCTTTCCTTGCCTTCCATCCCTCTACGTCTGCGTGCTCCTGACGGCTCGCGTTTCTCTTGTACGCCTTGTACTCCTCCACCAGCCTCTTCAGCACATCAGGCGGCAGCCGGGCCAGTTCGTGCAACGGCGTGTGCTGGTGCAAGCATTGCACGAAAACCTGCACGTGCAGATGAAGACTGCCAGCCGACTTCTGAGCTTCAATGCTGCCGTACACCCCGTCCACTCGGCCCAAGCACCCGCCCGCCGTCGTCGCGTTGCTGCCGAGTAAATCCGCGCAATCACAATCTGGGCATTTCGGGCAATACCGCATCCCCAGAATGTACTCAAACACAAGGCCCACAATGACTCGAAACCCATCAACGCCAGCCAGCGGGTCCCGGGCGAGCACTGCCCTTCTCTCGTCCGACGCGGGCACGGCGTCCGCCAACATCGCCAGAGACACTGCCATGTTCACGTCGTCGTCATCCTGTGCCCCCTCGGTGCCCGGTGCATTCTGGCCCGCCTGCTCGCGCCGGTGCCCCGCTGCGCCATCTCCTGATATTTCTGGCGCGTGCGCCAGCGAAGGCTCCCACAACCCACCGTGCGTGGGGCCGTGCCATTCCCGCGCAGCACGACGATTCACGGGGCCCTTCCTTCGCGACCGCGACAACCGCATCTAGATCGATTCCCAGCCGGCTCCAGCCCCGGAGCATCGAGCGTCGATGGTGCTAGACACAAAAAAACTACGTAAACATAAACTTTCGCACGTCCGCGCAGATTTTTTGGATTGGCGCTGGACCCTCTTTTTCGTAGCGCCTCGGGCGCCGCCCCTGGCGTTCCACGCGCCAAAAAGAAGGCGTCGGGGCGGACGACAGGGTAGAATAGCAAAGAGTAGAATGGATCATCAGCTCACGTAGCTGGTTTCCTGGGCGCGTCCCGGGCACCATGAAACGCCCATGTGTCGAGGAATGAGCCCGGCGGCAGGGCCGAAACCAGCTGCACGCAGCAGATGTCGTAAACCCTTCTTCACGATCCTACACATTCGTCCGGCCCGAGGGCCCAACGCCGATCCAAAAAATCCGCGCGGATTTCCGAAAGTGTTATGTCTGTGTCGTTTTTTGCTTCTTCGCTGGTGCGCCGACGCCCGTGGCCTGCGACGCACCCCGCAACTTAGCACAAAACAAACGGGTCCTAAGGGAAACGGGTCTTGGATCCCAGGCAGGGCCCTATGCATTGCCATCAACATCCGAAATCGACATCCCAAATCGAAATCGGAATCGAACTCGGAATCGGCACAACCGAACGGACTCGGACCAAAACCGGAATCCGAGCCCCCGGGACCCCAAACCCCGCGGCGCGGCGGCCGGACCATCGGCTCCCTGGGCCCCAGGCCCGCGGCGTAAGTCGCGGCTGCGAAGCCGATGTGGCATCCCATCAGCAATTCGGCCTCTGACTTTTGTCCTCGGTTCGGTTTAGTGCACCGATGAATTTCGGGCCCCTTACGTGGGGAAAAACATCACTTCACTAATATGGGGCCCCTGGGGCCTCAGTGGGCCCTGGGGCCCAAAATTAGTGAAGTGATGGTTGTCGGGCCTCGGAACGGCGCCGTGGACCGCCCGCGCGGGCGAAGTGGGGCCGCAGCCCCGCGACGCGCGTCGCGCGCGCGCGCCGCGGCGCGCAGGCCGCGCGGAAACGGCGGCCCGGCGAAGAGCACCCCTGTCAGAGATGGGCGGGCAAACCCCGCGCGTGCTGGTACTCTGCATATGCAATGCGGCCGCGGCCGCGAAGGACCCTCGCAGGAAACCCAACCCTGTCAACACGTGCGCGGGGTGCACATCCTTCACCTCGTCTATATCTCCTCCTCCTCGTCCTCCTCCTCCTCTTCCTTCTCCTCCTCCTTTTCCTCCTCCTCCTCCTCCTCCTCCTCCTCCTCCTCCTCCTCCTCCTCCTCCTCCTCCTCCTCCTCCTCCTCCTCCTCCTCGTCCTCCTCCTCCTCCCCCTGATGCTCCTGAGGGGAAAACTTGGAGCACCCTGAACGCAGCGGCTCCTTCCACGGCTGCGGGAGGTCACCGCGCAGCACGATGGCGAGAGGAAACTCAGGACACCCTGACGAAAAGCCATTGTTGGAATGTATCAGAGAGGACAAAACGCCAAGGATGTCTCAAGATATCCTCGGCTTTGGCTGCTTTGTTAACATATTTATGCTGGCCTCTGGCGGGCAACTTGTACTATCGCACCGTAGCCGCCGAACGTTACTATCCCAGAAGGTTATTCTCGGCTGTATGGGGTTATGGTTTCTCGATGCGAACCCCCACTGTACTGCCTTGCAATTCCATCCCTCGTCCCTCGAACCAGCTCCCCCATGTCACACCACAGGAAGTGTGCGAAGGCCAAATCGGAGGGGGGCCCTGAGATTTCCTTGCTATCCTTCAAGCTAAAAAGGCTTCACTGTCACGCGGGTGGAGACAAGATGTTTTTTTTTTTTTTTTTTTTTTTTTGAAAATGGAATATTCATATTGACGCCGCGCACATTCGTCCTAAAAGCACGCCAAGGTTAAAGGGATGGAAGCTGGCCCGGTTACACAATCGAGTCTCGTTTGATGCTTCCTCAAACTCTGTGACCCGAGCCCCCCTAGTGTGCAGCAGCTATTCGCATGGATGGGACATCCCTTGCCGAATCGAGCTCTCGCCCACGACGATCTCAATTCCGCCAGCCCCCTTGTGGGCCAACAGGCTGCGTGGACCAGGATGCCCGAGGAAAAAAATTGGAGCGGACACCGAAACTGTCGAGCAAAATACGGGAAACACCTTGGGCCAAGGGCACTTTCAGCCACCCCCGGACAGAGGTTGTCGTTTCAGGTCCCACGTTTGTTATGACGTCTGACCTTCCCCAGATCACGCGCCCCGAACTTCCTGGGAGAGCGGGGCAGGGGCGAAGGAGGGAAGAAGGGGAGGAAGAGGAAGAGGACGGCGGGGAGGAGACGAGCGAGGAGGAGGAGGGGAGAGGAAGAGGAGGAGGACACGAACGAAGAGGAAGAGGAAGAGAAAGGGGCGAGGCGGGGGACGGGGGCGAGGAAGAGGCGGAGGAGGAGGAGGAGGAGGAGGCGGCAGGAGAGCCCTGGCACACGTTGCATACCACAGCTGCGCGCCCCCGAAGCCACGCTCCCTCGCACGGCCACGCACCTCCTCCCACTCTCCCCGGGGCCACAGCCCGCGGTACCTTACGCCAGGTTGTCGCGCTCAGCGAGGCCACGGCCCGCTGCGGAACCTTCGACAAGCAGGTGTTCCTCCTCCTCCTCCTCCTCCTCCTCCTCCTCCTCCTCCTCCGCCCCGAGGTCCCCACGGCCGCCCGAAGATGGCCAAAGAAGGCCCCAAGAGACTCGCCAAACGGCCCAAAAGAACTCCAGGACGGCCCCAGAGGCGCCGTAGACGGCCCAACAGAGCTCGAAGACGGCCCCAAGAAGGGTCCAACAGAGAAACCACGAACCTAGAATTCCAACCTTCCTCCCACTGAGGCTCCAAAAAGATCCCACAATGCCGCCAAAAAACCCAAGAGAACCCCATGAAGCACCCAAACGGTCCCAAAGAGCCCCCAAGAGGCCCAAAAGAGGCCACACGTGGCGTGCCACTTCCGGGGCCCGTGACCCCCCACAGACACGGCAACACAAGAAACAAGGGGTCGGCGGATGTGGCGTAAGCCTATAGAATCAAACCATTATCCTCCTCTGCATCCCGCCTACTCCTTTGTTCTGTAGCACCAACCTCCAAGCGCAGCCTACTCAATGACCGAATGGCAGAGACACAGCACATGAAATCCGACGACCCAGTCGGCCTCTGTGAGTGGCTCTTTGACGCGGGGCCAGCCCAATCCAAACTAAAGAGCGTCAGGCTCCTTTGAATCGTTTTCCTAAGGAAGATCAAACAACTAAGGGGTATCGAACAATGTCGTAATAACGCTGGCAGGAAGCACCTTCCCTTTATCCCTTCCCCGCCGCGGCGGGGAAAGAATCCCAAGGGGGGGGACCTGGGAAGGGGGCTCGGGGGCAGTCCTGCTGGGGGACGTCCCGGGGGAAGGGCGGTCCCAGGGGGGTTCCCGGGGGGGCCCCAGGGGTCGTGACCCCCACCCTGGGGGTGCCCCCCGTGATGAAGGAGGGCAGGAAGGTGATTTCCCTCTCGGCAGGACCCCTCGACCCAAGCCCCGGCCCTGGCCTGGGTTCCCGGCCCCGGCCCGCGGCCCTGGCCACGGCCCAGGCCCCGGCCCAAGCCCCGAGCCTGGCCCAGGCCCTGTCCCTGGCCCCCGAGGAGGCAGACGGTCCTCCTCCTCCTCCTCCCGTTTCTCTTTCTCCTCCTCCTGCTCAGAATCCTCCGCCCCCTCTTCTTTCTCCTCATCCTCCTCTTTCTCATCGTCATCTTCGTTCTCCTCCTCCTCCTCCTCCTGTTCTTTCTTCTCCTCCTCCTGCTCCTCCTCCTCCTCCTCCTCGTCCTCCTCCTCCTCTCCCTCCCCCTCCCCCCCCCTCCCCTGCCCCCTCCCCCACCCCCTCCTTTTCCTCCTCCTCCTCCTCCTCCTCCTCTTCCTCCTCTTCTTCCTCCTCCTCCTCTATTTCCTCTTCCGTTTACCGCCCACCCCATGTCCCGAGCCTGTGGCAGGGTCGTCAGCTCGTCGTTGTCGTCATCGTCCTTCTGGATCGGCGGCACTGGCCGCAAGGCCTTCACAATGAAAAACATGTCAAGGTAGGCCGCTAAGGCGAGCACGAGTCCGACGCCCCAGCTAGGGGGCCAAAGCGTACTTATGGTGGTGCCCTTGGGCCAAGGAGGTCTCCCTGACCGTCCAGCTGCTTGGGCTGAAATTGCTCGCCCGGGCCAGGCAGCTAAGGAAAAGCGTGAACACGCATACGAACCTCATCTATTACAAGAAGGCCCCCCTCCTCCTCCTCCTCTTCCTCCTCCTGCTCCTCCTCCTCCCTCCTCCATCCTCCTCCCTTCTTCTCCTCCCCCTCCTCTTCCTTTCAGTAAGTCAGGCAGGTATCTGCACAACATAAAAACCAGAACGGGCCTTGGAATCGACAAACTAATGCCTCTGGATTTCCAACGTTTGCCAGACTCTGCTGTCGAAGATGTGCGTTCAGTGTTTTCTTCAGTTGAAAGCTGCCTCACTTGGTCGTGGCAAGCACTGTTGGTCCTGGGAAGACTGTTGACAAACAAGTCTGGGGGCGACCGTGTGATCGGGCTGCTAACTTTAATTCGGAGAGTTTGGTCGCTGGTGCGATACGGTAACGCCAAACAATGGGTCTTAGACGCTGGGGATTATGTGGATGCGGCTCTGACGGGCAACTCTGCCTGCTCTTAGAGAAGCGTTCCTCAACGTTCTAGGGTATGAGGTTTACGGCAACATGGGGATGCCACGTTTGCATGCCATCCTCCACACGAAACAATGTTTGGGACCCCATGCGGTGAGACCGATTGGGGTCGGCTGCGCTTCGTTTGCATTTCCCCCCCGTCGTTGGAGAGTTGGAGCTGCAGCTCAGTATGGCGCCAAGAGTCAACAACCAAGTAGGATCCACGCACGTGCGGTTCAACCCACTCGCAATGTCTCCCAGGGATTTCGTAATGGGACAAAGTGTGCCAGATGGTCAGCGTATCTTATTCTGAATCGTTTTACTTCGGCTCATCCGTCCCCCATTTCTTCGAATCGCGTTTGGACTGCTCATCGTATGTTGAAAACAATCACTTCGTTCAGAACAGAGCGGAGATTTCTATCCGTGGCATCACAATGCATCCGCAGCGAGTTTCTCGTCATAGCCCTGGAGAGCGTGCTGCTCAATCTATCGCCTCTGATCATGCTATCGCCAAACGTTTGGAGCAGAAGGGCACCAAGGTTAAGCCTGTTCTTCGAGCATCCGGTTAGAAGATGGACTGTGGTGTAGGGAAGCGGGGGGGCAGACAGACGAGGGCACGGCTGGTCAAGACGGGATTCAGAACGGACAGCTACAGCGCGTTGCGAGAACAACGAGGCGCTAACACATAACGAAGACAATGGAGCTTGCAAGACCGCGAGCATTCTCTTCTTATGTGATGGTTGTTCACGGGGGTTTGGGAACACATCTGCTTACTTCGAGGATGCGATGCGGATCGATGTCAGGAGCCAATAAGGCGGGGAGATGTTAACGACAACTCTTGATCGGTGCGCGCCAAGGAAGTGCCAGGCGTATGTTTGCCTGCTTCGGTTGTTGACCAATGGGTGGACCGTTGGATCAAATTTCAAAACGTCAGAAAGGGGATTTCCAAGATGTGGGGCCGTGTTGTCCAACAACTTCAGTACCTGCCAGAAAACAGACGCTCTCAGAATACACAACTCCTTTTGCAAACACCATCGCTCACCTTTTGCAAGCAGGTGGGACTCCGATCTCAACGGGAGAGGGGCACGGGCCGCTATCAGACGACGGTAATCATTTGTTCGACTGGGAGGTCGATGCACCTCAGCTCGAGTCCGTCGAGGAGGCTGAGGGTATCCTTGGCGACTCCGCGGTGACAGTTTCCCTGAGGCAGTGGCGTGCGGCTGCTGACCACTATCGTAATGTCGGCCTAGATCAAGGCGCCGACACCTGCTATCTCAGGCATCCCCTGGCGCAGCTCAAGGCAGCCAACAAGGGTCAGCAGCTGTCAGCAGCCAGATCTGCATATCAATCGGGGGGACTTGGATTGACGAGTAGAAACGCAACAGAAGCTGGGTGTATCGGAAGATGGGTTGTGCCCGAGGTAGTACTGTCTGCGATTTACAGGGGAGAAGCTGAGGCACGCTGTTGGATGCGGAGACTCATACCAGCAAACTGGACCAGGGTGATCGAATATCCTTCTCTGGACGCGCGGCGTGTTGCTGGTTTGTTTCGCAATTAGTTGCAAGCAGGAGCCTTTGGAGAAGGTTCAAGTGCTCGCTGTTCGTTGTTGGAGATGCCCTACGCGGAGCAACTGGTCACGAGCCCTGTTTGCGAAGAGTGGGCGTCGGAGTCTGCACTGTCGCTTGTGATGTATCTGTCACACTTGGCCCTGCTATCGTGGGGCCACTGACGAGGAGAAGGCAGAGTGTAGTCAGAATGGAGCTCATCTGACCCATCGGACTAGAAATCTCGAGTCAGTGTTCGGTTGGTTAGTTGATCTATTTCTCTGACATCGACGGAGTCGTGCGGGGCTGGAATGCTAGAATACATTAGACCCCTCATGGGGATCAAGCCCGCTTATCGGCCCATGTATGGGGCCCCTTCTGATGGGGCATCTGGCGATCCATAGGTCAGCTTCTTGAGCGCAGGCCGCCATGTGCCATTCAAGACATCAAAGCGGAATCGCTTGTCGAGGCTAACGACACTGTGCGAAGACGGTGGCCAAGGAGGTGGATTGTAGGCAACGGAGCGGCTGATCGTTTTGCGTCTGACGCTGGGACGCTTGCTCGTGTATCGGGGGTGATCGGCTTGCTGTCGGGAGAGCTGACACTCAGGCGGTTAGGGCCAGGAAACGTTTGATAAGGTCGACGCGTGCAAGCTTGGTGGCGCATTCGGCTATGGTTTGGGCGGGACAACGTTGCGGTGCCCTGCCTGCTGGTGCTGGTGCTGATCCCGCTGCTCGGTGCCGCCACCCTCGGCGGCTGTTGTTTGTTCCCTCTTCCCGTGACATGCCCTGGATGCCAGCGGATGCAGGTGCGAGGTGCGCGGCAGCTCATCAAACTTGGATGCGAGCACCTCGTGGCTAGGCACGCCCTGCGCGCCGCTAGAGGCGGCGGATGCAGGAAGAGGAGGAGGAGGAGGAGGACCGATGAGACCGTCTCGGGGGGAGAGAGTGTACCTGGGTGGGGGCTGAGTGCATGAATATCACGGCCCTGTCCCCAGTCTGGAATCTTGGGTCTGGCTCTATGTTGCCTGCTTTTTTCCTCGGAGATCCGAATATTCGGAATGTGGCTTCCCCATGTGACCCCTCGGCTGTGACGGCCAAGAGGCGAGTTTCTCGAACGGTTTCGCAGGGGCCTCAGGCCAACGGCCCCGTCCAGGGACACGAATTCCCGAATTCCTCTTCCTTATCCTCTCTCATGCCTCCCATGTCGTTGTGCTCGTTCGGTGTGTATTTGGACTCCCGCCTGTGACATGGTGCTTGGGCACCTCCTATCCCGCGCTCTGCAAGCTCCCCCTCCCTCCCCAGATCGGCTCTGCCGGGGTCGCAGCGGATTGCCAGCGAATCTCCGTTGCCCCTCTGCTGCCAGCTGGTCCGAGGATTCTCAACGGCTCCAGAGTCTGGGGGCAGCCCGGCCAGCCAGCCAGCCAGCCGCCTCCTCCTCTTCCTCCTCCTCCTCCTCCTCCTCAACCCTTCTCCACCTCCTCATCTTCTTCCTCCAAGGAGAAAGAAGAGGATTAATGCTGAGGAGAGAAATGAAAGGAGGAGGAGGAGGAGGAGGAGGAAGAAGGATGAGGCCCATGAGCAAGGAAGAACGGAGGATGGATGAGGAAGCTAATACAGAGAGAAAAGACGCGAACAGCAGGAGGAAGGGAGGATAGAAGGCGATGAAAAGAAGGGAGCAGGCGGAAGGGGGGAGGGAGAGAGGGTAGGATGTAAGGCGGAGGACCGATTGACTGATCACTTGAGATCCACGAAGTGCTCGTGAGCTCAAGCAAGCAAACACAGCAACTTGACATTCGTGCGCATAACGGTCGGGTATGGCTGCAAGTGCCCCTGGCCCCAGGTGCCAAGAGGATCTCGGAGGCCCCGAGGGCACCTAGAGAGAGCCCCTCACAATGCCCGAAAAGCCCAACGGCTCCTGAATGGAGCGACAAGCTGGGGGCACCTTGCGCCGGGGACACACGAATTGGCGGCGAGCGAGGGGGGGACGTGAGGTTAAGTGAGATACGCGTGCACTCAACGGAGGAGGAGGAGGAGAGGAGGGGACGAGAAAGGGACCAGGACAGGGCGATGGTATTTTCATGGCAGCGTGGCGACGCGCATCTCCGCCGAGCGTGGGCCCTGGTGGCCCCACGCTCAACGCGAGCGCGTGGGCCCTGACGGCCCGCGCGCTCGCGCTCTGGCACGCCTGCGGCCGCTCGGCCGACGCAGGCGTCTGGGAGCAAAGCGGGGTGGGTGGGCACCCGCGCGTCGGCCAGAGCCGAACGCTACGGACCCAAAATGGCTACCTGAGCCCACACCCCCTCCCACTTAACCTGCAGTCTACAACCAATCAGACTATACAAGTTAAGTGAGATACGCGTGCACTCAACGGAGGAGGAGGAGGAGAGGAGGGGACGAGAGAGGGACCAGGACAGGGCGATGGTATTTTCATGGCAGCGTGGCGACGCGCATCTCCGCCGAGCGTGGGCCCTGGTGGCCCCACGCTCAACGCGAGCGCGCGGGCCCTGACGGCCCGCGCGCTCGCGCTCTGGCACGCCTGCGGCCGCTCGGCCATGAGAAAAGAAAGACGCAGCCGCGCGCGCGGGGGCGCCCCGCCCGAGTGCGAGGGCGGGCTCAGAGGCTGCAAGAGCCTCGCGCGCGCGGCCACTTGCCTGCAACCTTGAGGCCTTCCGCGCCCGCGCACCCAGAGCGCGGGCGCGGCGCGTGCGCGATGCGCGCAAAAGAACCGAAAAGGGTGGCGGCGCACGAGGCGCCGGGCGCAGAGCGCAAGTGTGGCCCCGACCGCACGGCGCGCAAGACGCGCAGCACGGCCGGGTCCAGGAAGCACGCGACGTGCGCGCAACGTTAAACTCCTCCAAGAGGGAGGATCGCAGGCGCCACCTGCGTACCGTAGGCTAAAAGAAAGAGATCGCAGGCGCCACCTGCGTACCGTAGGCTAAAAGAAACAAGATCGCAGGCGCCACCTGCGTACCGTAGGCTCAAGGATCGCAGGCGCCACCTGCGCACGGTAGGCTGAGAGGAGGGCCGACTCACTCACAGGCCGCCGCCTTCAGCCCGCGCCCGCGATGCCGCGGGCGCTGGCGTCGGGGTACGGGGGGGGAGCTCCACGCCTAGATGGAGGGCGTGTTCCCCCGGCGGTCGCGGCTCTCGTCTCCGCTGCGGTCTCCGCCGCGCTCACTGGGGTCCCGGGGGCTGCCGCCATCGCCGCCCCTCGACGCGCGACCGTCCGCGCTGGGCCAGTCGCGCTCACTCCGGCCGCGGCTGCCCTGGTCGCCCTTGGAGTGGCCGCCCTTGCCGCTCTTGTCGCCCTTGCCGCCGCTCTTGGAGCCCTTGGCGGCCTTGCCGGAGTACTTGCCCTTGACCTTGCCGCCCTTGCCGCCCTTGTCGCCCGCGCCCTTGCCACGCCAGGCTGGGATCCCACCCCCGCCCGCGGCAGCCTCCGCGGCGGCAGCGCGCCGCCGCTTTTTCTCCTGCTCGTGCCAGCCGCCGCGAGGAGCGCGAAGCTGCCCAGCGCGCTTCCCGGTCTTACGCCGCGTGCGGCCGGGCGGGGTGTCACCGCGCCGCGCCCACGCTGGGTCCCGCGCCAGACTGTGGCTGGGCGACCTCTCGCGCTTGGGCCGGTGGCGGCTGGGCGACCTCTCACGCTTGGGCCAGCTGAGGTCGCCCGGCGGGCGGTCCCCCTCAGCCCCCGCACCCGTGGCACCCGTGCTGGGGCGCTCGCCATGGCCGACACTGGGGCCCGGCGCCTCCCGCACGGTGTGGCCGCTCCGCCGGGCCTTCTCCACCACCGTCTTGGGTTTGCCGAAGGCGACGCGGCAAGCCTCGCAGTAGCTCACGTCGCACCCCTTACAGTGCCACCGCAGGGCTCCGCTGTTAGCTCCGCCCGCGGGGCACATCTCGCAACCCCAACCGTCTCCCGGGTCAAAGGAGCTCCAGCGCATCTTGAGTGCGCATGTCGGGCAGGCAGGCGGCTGGATGGTCGGGCCATCCTCCCCGTCGCTGCCTGGGTCAGGGCCGCGAGGCCGGCTCGCCCACTCCGTGACCACCGTGCACGGGTCCGTCTTGTAGAACCGATAGTTCGACCTCATGCACTCCCGCGCGCGCTTTGCGTCAGCGCGGCGCTGGAACTCCACCAGCACGCACGGCTCCCGCTTGTGGCGGTGGTCGTACAGGAAGGCGATGTGTTTGACGACCCCGAAGGGCACGACCACCTGCCTGACCACCTCGGCATCGACGTGGTGCGGTACGCGCTCGATGCGGATGATGGACTCGCCCTCGTCGTGCTGGTCACTGGGCTGCTGCTGGGCGCCCTGGCGCTGCTCCTCCTTGCGCCTACGGCGGCTCCTCGAGCGTGGCTGGCGCTGGGGCGGACCGTCCCCCGCGCCTGGCGCCTCCTCCACCTCGGTCTTCACCTCGAAGGACCGCGGCGGCGCCCCCCCGCTCTTGGGCTTCAGGACGGCCTCACGCTTCACGATGTCGACCTTCGGGGGGGCGCCGCCTGTCTTGGGTTTCAAGACGGCCTCCTCCTCCTGTCCCATGCGCCCGCGATCGCGAGGCGCATCGCGCTCGCGATCGCGGCGCCTCGCGCGCGAGGGCGAGCGCACAGGCGCAGGGCGCCTCTCGCGCTTGCGGACCTCTTCGGCGAGGCGCTCCTGGCCCGGCGACCGCGCGGGCCGCGGGCGCGCCTTTGGAGCGCCTTTGCTCTGGCGCCGCGCGGCAGCCTGGATGGCCGCACGCGCCAGCGCCGCGGTGACCGCGTCCTCTCCCGCCTCGAGGACCGGGGCTGGGGTCGACTTCCCCTCGCCCCTGCTCGAGGCGTCGTCGTCGGTGAGCTCCACGACCGCCTCCGCGTCCACTGTGCGCATCATGTCGAGCAGCCCCTTGTTGTGCTTGCAGAGCTCGCGGAGCTCCGGCATGGGCTGCCCCTGGAACTGGGCCAAGGCGAGCGCCAGCTTGGCCGCCTGGCGCTGGACCTTGATATTCGGCCCCGCGCCCACCCCCCACGCACCCCGCTTGCCGTCGACGATCACCAGCTGGCCGTGGTCCTCGCTCGCCCCCGCGGCCAAGCAAGCCGCCGCGATGCACGGGGCTGCTTCGTGGTCGTGGTTGACCATCTCGACGAGGTCCTCGCTGTCCAGCTCGTTCACCACCGTGTACAGGATGTTGTGGGCGGCACTCCGGAGCTCGTCCGACAGCGCGGCCCCCGAGACGACGACGCCGAGGGGGTTCACCGCCATGATGCTGTAGTCATGGCCACGCGCCTTGCTCTGGTCCGGGGCCACCAGGCCCACCAGGAATCCCATGATGCACGCTGCCGGAGCGCGGGGCGACGGCGCGGCTGGCGCGCGGGGCTGGGGTGCGCGCGCTGCTCGCGCGCCTCGCTCTGGAGTGGGAGATGGCTGCGGATGAGAGGACCAAGAGGAGGTGGGCGTGCCTGGGGCGATCGGGAGCGGTAGCGAAAGGGGGGTCGAGGGCGAGAGGTCCACCGGGATACCCCCACAACGCGAAGCCCCCGCCCTGACCTGAATACCCGTGGGACCCGCCTGCTGCTTTCCCACACGCCCATTAACTCCTCGCCCTGGCTCGTATCTCACCAATTCCTCCTCTCCTTCCTCCTCCGTAGTTGACCCTGCTCGCGCCGAAGGGCGCGCCCAGGGGGGGCGCCCGGGCGCCCGGGCCGGGCGTTCCGAGGGCCTCAGATCGCTCCCAAACTGGGGCGGGTCGCTCCCGGCCAACTGGTCGGGGCGGGCGCCGGTCACGGCGCCGTCGTCACCGCGGGCGTCCGGGGCCAATAAGGCGTGGCCCTCCGCCATGCCTCGGGCGAACGGAGCCTGACGCCGATGGTCCTCCCAGAGGTATCCGTGGAAGGCGTCCGTGGACCACCTCCCGAACCTCTTGACCGCTTCCAGGTCGCGACAGGCGTGGTACAACGCCGTCGCGCCCCCGATGCGCAGGGAGTGGGATCCCATCTGGCCTGCGTCCACGCCGCAGGCGGCAGCCGCGAGTTGGAGGAGCCCCTGCACCTCCTCCCGCATAATCGGGTGGCCATCGGGCCGGCGGAACAGGGGGAGCCCCGCCTCGGTTCCTCGTCCAAACCGGTCCGGCAGCTCCCTCTGGAGGTCGGCGAGTGCGTCCACGACACACAACTCCACCCCCGAACGGTAATGGTTGCGTACGCAACCTGCGTTAAACTGGTCCGTCTTGGACGACGTGATCGTCAGTACTACCTCATCGCAGTCGCTGAGCCTTGCGCTGGGTGTACCTCCGCGCATCCCCTGTACGTCCTGCCCACGCACCACCCGTCCCATACTCCAGGAGCGGTCCTCTTGGACCAAATACTCCGACGCGCGGAGCATGAAGAAGTACCCCGTCATAAGCGCCGCCCATAGGATGGTCGCCTCCCGGCGCGTGGCCGTCCCGTGGGCGAACAAGTACTCTCGGAGCCAGCGCAACATCCGGGGCGTGGCCGGCAGCTTCCGTTTCGCCTTTCCGTCCCAGCGGCGGAGTCCCTCGATCGTGGTCCAGAGCCGGCGCCGATCGGAGGTCACATCCCCAAACCCGGCCAGGGTGTGGGCATATCGAATGGCGAACAGGCGCTGGCGGATGGTCGTGGCTCGCCTCTTCATCACCTTGTACAGGTACACGACATACCGGATGAGGTCATCCTCATCCGTAAGGCGGGCGTCCCGAGTCTCCCCCTGCAGGTATGGGCTCCGGCCTCGGAGCCTCCGCCAGAGTACCCAGTTACGCCACCCGGCGCTGTAATTGGCCCGCGTCCCTTCGGCAAGCTTGGCCAACATCGCCTCGGTGGCGGTCGCATCCAGCTCGCGGGTGTCGGTGAGTTCACCTTGAATCCCTTTCGGGGCGCCCCCGCCGGCGTACCGCCAGGCGGCGGGCTTCACCAGCGCGGGAGCAGGGGCGCTGCGGGTACGCCGACGGGCCTTGCGCGGGGGTGGGGCCGCGCCGCCCACGCCGCCCATGGCGCTTGGCCTGGGCATGCCCGCGCCTTCCGGAACAGCGAAGGTCACCGCCCCGACCCGCTCCCCGCCTGCCCCGTCCACCCCTGCTGCGGTGGACCGCGCGGTAGCAGGGGGGTCGAGCTGGTCCGCCAACCGAGCGGCGTCGTCCGTCGTCTCCCCCGCCTCCAGCGCGGCCTCGAATGGCCCGCTTGGGCGATCGGGGGCCTGAAGCCAGGCCTTTAGCCACAGCTTAACCATCTCGTCATTAGCGAGTCGGTCGTGATCGGGCCCGACGCCCGCGCGCGCCCCGGGTGCTTCGCTTGCGCTCGCTGCCTCTACGGCCTGCCTCAGCAGGCGCTCCGCCCACTGGAGCACCCAGCGGGCCGTGCGACGCGGGAGTGCACGAGCGGCCTGCCGCATGCGCTCGGCGATCGGCATACCTCCAAGGCCCAAGGCATCCCACAGCTCCGCCGTGCCCCCCTGGGCGCACCAGATTTCTTTCGGGTGCAGGGCTCGCGCGGTCCAGCCGCCCTCGGACCCTTCCAGGATCAGGGTGTTCGCATAGCCCTTCAACGGGTCGGGCTTCGCCCGTGCCGTATGGCAGGGCCCGCGCGGATCATGAATCACCACGCGCTGGGCCCGCCCGCCTCCCGCGGGCTGCCATGTGCCCCGCGGCCAAGGCATCATGCGATCCCCCGTCGTCGAGATCCGAGGGTCCACGAGCAAGGTGCCGTTGTCGAGGTCCAGGCGGAGCTCATCCAGCGGTGGCCGCCCTGCCTCCTTCCAGAGCTGGCAGAGGCCGCGTGGCTCCACGCAGGGCTGTCCCAGGGGGGGTACGGGGCCCGATGCCCGAACCCGTTCCCCGCAACCCCAAACCTGGACCGCCCGCGCGCGTGCCGTGACGTCGCCGAAGTGCGTGCACAGTAGGCGCGTCTCTGGGGAGAGTGCCACATAGCCAAGGCGCCGCAAGCGCGCCCCTAGTCGCACTGCAGCGTAGTTGACGGGGGCGTCGAGCAGCACGGCCAGTGGCCGAGTGGTGATCAGTAGCCGCTCCAGGCCCGTCGCTTCGCGTCCACCGGGGTCCTCCGATAGTGACACGCACAGCCAGCGGGTCCGCGGGGCCCCAGCGGGGTCCTCGGGGTGGTCCCCGTCGTCCGGGTCCCATCGGTCACCGACATCCCACGGCGCTAGCAGCGCCGACCCACCGAGGCTCTCCCATGCCTCCCCAAAGGGGGGCCACGCGGTTCCCACCTCCAGCAGCCGCGCCCCCTCGACCTGCAGAGGGGCGTAGCGTGGTAGGGCCTCCCGGGCTCCTTTGACTTGGAGTGCAGCCGCGCGCCAGGGCCCGTCGTCTCCTGGCATCCGCAGCTCGCGCTGGGCGGCCTCCTCCACCAGTTCGCCCCACGGTGCTGCCGGCGACAGCTCGGTCCATCCGGCCTCCGCCATCCGCTGGCGTACCTCCTCCACCGTGGCACGAGTAATGAAGTCGGCTAGCTCGTTGTGGTAAGTCCGTAAGTAAAGCCCGTCCAGGACCCGGAACTTGTACCGTAGCTCCAGCATGGCCAGGACTCGAAGCAGGTGGCGCGCCACCGCGTTCCGCGCCCGGCGGCGTCGCAGCCAGCGGCTGACATTGCTGTTGTCAGTGACGTACGGCAATAGCAGCTGGAACCAGTCCGGGCCCTTCTCGGCCGCCAAGGCTATCAGACAGAGGAGTTCGACCACCGCGATGATCTCCCCCTCCCCCTGCCAAGTGACCCCAGGGGCGGAGCGGAGCGTCTCCAGATAGGGAGCCGCCTCCGCCACGATGTACTCGCGCGAGGACCAGTCCAGCGCACCGATCCGATCCAGGGTGGCATCGCCTCCCAGCCAGCGCAGCTTGCCGAGCGCCCCCGGGAGTGCGAGGGCCTCGCGAAGGCCTAGCAGGCCCTCGAAGGAGGTCTCGAAGTTACCCTCGACCGGCATCTCAAAGCAGACGCGCAGCCAATCCAAGGTCTGGTGCCAATCGTCCCACGCAGCCTCTACCATCTCGGGGTCGCCCGGCGGATGGACGTAGGCCTGACCTGGGTCACCCGACAGCATTCGGTGGACCGCTGGGAGCTCCAGGCTCAGGGCTGGAGCTGCGCAGGCGCAGAACTGGCCGAGCCCACTTAGCTCCCTCGCGGTTCGCAGCCGGACCATGCGGCAGCCGAAGCTCAGCTCCGGCTCCGCCAATAGGAAGCGCATCTTCATGGCCTTGGGCTCCGGGAGTCCAACTCGCTCGCGCTCGAAGTCCATACTGAGCCCCCAGATAATCTGCGTGGTGGAAGGTTCCCCCTCGGCGTCCCTCTTGCTGACGTTCACTGCTTCGGACCCAAACACCTCACGTATGGAGGCATCCAACGCGTCGCAGGCCATCCACGGTCGGACCCCAATGTCGGGCTCCACCACCACAGGGTCATCCATGAGCCACTCCGAGTGGAAGTGGGTGGTGTCGTGCCAGTGCGGCTCCCCAGGCCGATAGCTCTCGTGGAGCTCCCTCGCCGCCAGGGCGAGCATCATGTAATTGCCTGGGGCTCCCGTCCACCCAAACACCATGGCTAGGTAAACGACTCTGACGTCCCCCTCGATGCCAGCGTGGGCCCCCGGTAACGAGGTGCCAAAGTCCCCGACGTCCGCCGGGGCGATGTCCAACCACTTGAAGGCCCGCGAGACGTCCCGCTTGGCGCAGAGGAGGCGCGCTCCGGGGTGGCGCGCGCGATGCCATACCGCCGTCCTCGCCACTTGCCGATGGCGTGGCTGGACGGCAGGCGGGTGGTCGCGCTTGTGTGTGGCGGCGTTGGCCGAGAGCATCGCATGGATCATACGCCCTTCGGACGATAAGGTTCTGTCCGGTAGCTGCTTCGGTGCCCTCCCCAGCGGGGCTTCCACCAGCTCCGTCAGAAAACCCTCTGCCGCCTGGGACGCCACCAGGACGATCCCCCAGGTCACATCCGCCCATACCTTCTGGTAGGCCTCGTCGATGTGGGCTCGCACGCTGGGGTACGGTTGGGCTCGCTCGCGCCTCCGCGGCGCGCCCCGCCGCGCGGAGGCTCCCCCTTCCGCTAGCTCCCGGACGTACTCGAAGTGCTCTCGGCTTAAACACCGTCGCACCTTGTCCCCCAGGACGCCCCGAAGGGGGTTGCCTAGGCGCTCGTGGCGCGCGCGCCTAAGCAGCGCGGCCGCTTCCTTCAGGGACCCCGTCCGCTGGAGGAGCTGATCCCCCAGCCCTACCAGGGTCCGCATGGCTTCGGGGTCATACTCAGGGTGCTCCGTGCAGAAGGTCAGGTAGACCGTGGCCAGCTCCGCCGGGCTGCACCCGTCGAGGTCCTCCGCGATATCTCTGGCCGGATCCTCGCAAGGGGGTCGAGTCTTGCCCGCACTCACCTCCCCCTGTGCCTTGCCCAATGGGGGCTTAGGAAGCCCCGCCAATGCTCGGTGCATGGCTGGGCTAAGCCTACCGCATTTTGAGCCGTCCCCTGAGGCCTGCAGGCGCTCGATTCCAGTGAAGTCGACGCCCTGCAGGCGCCCGGGCGCCTCCGCCCGGGCGATTTTGGGGGGCGCCCCCGGGCCATCCTCCCATATAGGCGCCAACTGCCGACGCAGTTGGCTCACCGACCAGCGGTGATAGGCCCCTTTCAACACCTTTGCCCACGCGGCGCAAAGGCGGGGGGCCCAAACCTGCGCCTCCTTGGTGCGCTTAATGCCCGAGCCCGGCACGTGATCCTTCAGCTCGACGTGGTGGTGGTCACGGGGGCAACGTCGCGCCAACAACAGAGCGTGCAGGTACAGCCGGGGGCTGACGAGCCACCAGCTGCCCTTGCGATAGCGGCTCTCTGGCGCGTCGGACGGGGCCTTACCCCAGGCGCACATGTGGATCGGGACGATCATGGCCCCCGTCGCTCGACGCAGCTCGTGCATCGGGGCCTGGTCCCAAATCTTGGGGTAGCGGCCCGAGGGGCAGGAGGACTCGATGAGAAACTCCTTGCCAGCGTCGTGTAGGATGCGGCAGGTGTCGCACGTGAACTGTGTGTGGCTGTTACCCACGCGCTCGAACTCTTTGGAGCCATCCCCCTCGGGGTGCTCCCACGTGCGGGCGCCCTGCGGGGTCCCGCCCGGCTGGGCCATGAGCCCGAGGTCGGTGTACGAGCCACACGGGGTACCCCAGCACCAAACGTTGGCCACGTCGGGGCCCATGGGGGTCCGTGCGGCCTCCTGTAGGCGCGCGCGGACCGCTGGGTCGAGGGTGTCATGATCCGGCCGTGGGCCGGATTCTCGGAGGGGGTCGTCGTAATATTCGATCGGTTCCAGCACCCGGATGCCCTCGGCGCGAAGCGCGGCCGACCAATTTCCCGAACCGGCGTACACCTCCTGGGCAATCAAACCGTACGCGAACGCGGGGTCGTGTCGAAGTGGCATCGCGTTCGCCTCCAGGAGGCGTGCCTGGACGTCGGCCGGGTGTTCCCCGAACGAGGCCGGCGCGCGTCCCACCGCGCGGCCCGCCCGACCTTCCGCTGCCTTGCAGTGGGTGCAGGGCGCGCTCTTGCCCGGGACGGTGGGTTCAACGTCCGGGCCTTCATCGAGCATCTCGCGCCAGCCGACACTTACGATCTCGCGGGACAGGCGTCCTGCGTGCCCCCAGCGCTGGCCCAGGGCCGCCGCCTCCGCGTGGGAGCGTGGGCGCAAGGCGCGCATATGGCCGCGCCAGATCAGGAGCGGAATTACGTGATCCTCCGCGCCGACGCCCGTTCCCATTAGGTGGTCCACGCATAGGCGCCCACTGCCGTTGACACGGTGCACCTGGAGCGTGACGGCGTCGAGGTCGGCGACAGGGCATGCTGCCAGGCAGCGATAGTCCTTGTCGTGGTGCGGGTGCACCGCATCGTGGACGTAGGAGCGGACATCGGCCTCCAGGGCCGTGATCCACGGCGGGGAGTCGCCCAGGGCACGCAGGGCCTCATGGGCCTCCTCCCATAGTGCATGGCGATACGTCGCGGCCAACTGCTGCACCGCGTCCGGGCTGGGCTCACCTGTGCCCTCGCCCGCGCGTAGCAGGAGCACCCCCGCAGCTACGTGCAGTAGCAGGCACTGCCGCTCCTCGGTGTCGCCCACCTCCAGGCCCATCGCCTGGCCCATCTCCTCTGTAGGGCCGAGGCGGTCCCGATAGTCGATGAAGTCCCACTGGATGCGGGTGTCCCCGTCCCAGAAGGTATATGACCCGCGGCCTATCAGCCCGCCGGGGTCCCACGCAACCGGGCCAACCTCGGCCCCGCCCTCGGTGACGTATCCTGCGGCGCAGCTTAGCGCCTCATGCAGGTCGGCTGCCTCGATGCTGAGACCCCGATGGCCTCGGTCCACGGCTTCCTCGAGGGCTCGCTCCAGAGTAAGCCGCTCCCCGCGCAGGCGCGCCCCCAAGACGCGCCCGCGCACGTGGCTCTGCAAGTACTCGCTGGCTCCCTTCAGAGGTGCGAAGATGCCCTCGGCTTCGAGCTCCTGCATGAGTTTGAGGCGAAGCTCCGGCCCATCACCCGCGGGCTGGGCGTCCCAAGTGGCCGCCGCGCGCGGGTGGTCGTGGTCTTCGAGCCATCCGAAGTCGGGGCCCTTAACCGCTTCCCGGAGGTCGGATTCCATCGCGGTAAGCTGGAGCGCGGTGTAGTCGTCCGGGGCCTGCCCCGGGCCCGGGTCGCCCGCTGCTCGCGAGCCGCCGCCACGGCCCCGGCCCTTTTCCTTCTGGGAGTCAGGGGGAGCAGGTGGGGAAGTGTCCTCGCCAACCTTCTCGGCCTCGGCTGCCTTGGCTTGCGAGCGCAGCTGCGCAATCATCCCATCCACCTGCTTGGGATCGATCCGGGGCGTCCCAAGGAGCCCCCCGCGCCTCGTGAGCTGCATGACTACCGAGTAGTCCAATCCGCGCGTTGACTTGATGGGGTCATGGGAGTTAGGGCAATCGCAAGCCTTCCGCGAGCAGCCCATGTGCGTGGTGGCATAGGGACGTTGTCTTTATTGCGGGGCGCATGCGCCACGGATCGCGTCCGCTCCGGGCGTGTTAGTTCCTTGCCCGCTGGGTACGCCCTCTTGGGGGCTGTCCCCGCTGGGGCCCCGGTGCCCGCCTTGGGCCCCGCCTTCGGCTGGGGCCCAGCCCCCGCCTTGGGCCTGTCATCCCCCTGCGCCGTGGGCCGGGGATCGCCCATTTCCTCGCTCCCTCCCGCTTTGGGCGGTCGCTTCGTGAGGTGGGCGTTCAGCTGCCCATTGAGGAGGCGCGTGAGTGCGGCCTTGCGCCGGGGCACGACCACCTGCTGGTAGTAGGCGTTCGGGTCCCCGAGGTCGAACGTTCGGGGCAAATCGTAGCCGTTCTCCGGCATGAGTAGGATATACTTGATGTCCTCCCTCCTCGGGTTCTCGGTGTCGAGCTCTCGACAGAGTCGGCGCCTCAGCTCCCGCAATTCCTCGACCCAGGTGCTTCGGAGCTCTTCCCACAGATCCTTGACCCAATGGTCTGGGAACTCCGATGGGCCCCTCTCGAAGGCCGCCTCCAAGAACCCCAACGACCGCCGCCGCTCCGCCCCGTGTGCGACCCCTATGATGGACTCGAACATCTGGATCTCGCACCGGGCCCTCTTGAACCAGGTCGCCATGTGGGTGGCGGGCCGTTGGCGGGGCTCCAGCTTGTCGTCCACAGGGAGCCGATAGCCATCGAAGTCCTCGTCACGCGCGGGGACGCAGTCGTCCACCGCCAGGTCGTGAGGGCCCGTCCCGAAGGCGAGCGCCGCGTAGCCGTGTGCCACACGGTTGGTAACCAGGCAGGGAAACCCGATCGTCTTGAGCGTGCTCTTGGAGTGCGCACACATGCGCTTGAGTGAGTCGAACAAGTCCTTCCCCGTGATACCCTCGCAGGCCTCAACCACGAAGGTGTTGCATCCCCGGGCTATGTAAAGATCGAGTTCCTCGTCCCGTCCGATCCCTGCCCTGGTGCCCCGGGCCTTCTTGTCGCCCTCGGTGGCCCGCGCCTGCCGCTCGGCGGCGAGGACGTGGCGTTCAGCGAGGCGGTTCTGGCGATCCAGGCGCTCGATAATCTGGGCTTCGGCCTCGACTGTAAGCCCGCCCAGGGCGCCCGCCGCCCCGGCGTCGTCTGGACCCCCAGCTCGCTCCCCACCCAGGCCGCCCCCGTGGGGCGTCTGGCCAGTGAGGTGGCCAAGGACCGAGGCCCCGTCGAGGAGCGGATTGGCCCCACGGGCGGCCCCCCCGCGTCCATCGCGTGCCAGCAGGTCCCGATCACCCAGCAAGCCCCGTCGTGGGCCCGTGGGTTGGATGGGGGGCATGGCACCGAAGAGCTCGCGTCGGGGTCCCTGCTTCGGGCTGGGATCCCGTCCCCGCGCCGAGCGACTCCGCGACCCCTCACGTGAGAGGCCCCCCTGCAGGGGAACCTTGTCGGCGGCCGCAGCACGCTCCCGCGCGCGCGCTTCCAGCTGCGCATCCTCCAAATCCGCGAGGGCGCGCTCTAGGTCGGACCCCAGTGGGCCCGCCGCTGCCACCTGTGCGACCCTCCGCCGCAGCTGCCGCTCCGCCTGATCAAGCGGCACCCCGAGCAGGTCCGCGGCCATACCTAGTGCACTGAGAGCCGCCGCTTGGCCCCCCCGTCCTTTGAGATCCTCGGCTCGCAAGGAGTCCATGAACATTTCGAGCGGGTCGGGCTCCTCGGCGTCCTCGCTCACGCCGGCGGCGGCCGCCGCTAAGCGCGACAGTGCCGCCACGGGGGCGGGACGGGGCAAGCCCTCCATCCCGGGCGCAGGCGGCGCCCCCTGCGCGCCGCCCCGTCGATGGTGGCCGAGTGTGCGCACAGGGTCGTGCTGCAGCTGCTGGCGCTCCGTGTTCGTCTGGTAGCGCCGCCTCCAGCCGCTCGCGCTTTCCACGCCCACACCGCCCCACTGCTCCTGGCGTAACATCGCCAGCAGATCCTGCGGGATGTGGTGGGCGATGACACGCAACCCCACTTCCCGAGCCCCTTGGGGGACCTCGTACAGCAGCCGATTGATCCAATCTATCGGGTAGCGCCCGTCCTCCAGCGGGGGGGGGTGCCGTACGACCTCGCTGGCTGGGACCTCCACCCTGACGCCCTCGAGGCTAGTCCCGATGATAAGTCTGGCGTCCCCGCCAGTGCCCCGTACGTCGAGCCCCTCGCATTCCCCCAATAGAATAAACCAAGGACTCGCCGGGGGCGCGCCGTACGCCTCCTCGGCTCCCCGAGGGTCGCCCGGGAGTATCGGGCAGACCTTCACGAGTAGGGGCTCCTGAAGCCACCCGTGGTGGGCGATCCGATCGCCCGGGGCCCCGCGGTCGGCAGACCGTGAGCGTCCGCTGGCCCTAGCTTCCGCGGAGCGTGTGCGACGCGGCTGCGGCCCCGAGGTTAGGGCCTGCGCCCCCGTGGGCTCCACATCGACAGATGGGGCCACGGCGGGCGGTGGCGGTGCAGCGGGGGGAGGTAGAGGCGGGGGGTGGACCGTCTCGGGCGCAATGCCAACCCCATCAGCAGCGTGCGCGGTCCAATCGCGCACCCTGGCGGGGCTTGGAGCCCGCGCCCGCATGCGGCGGCGCAGGCCCCCGAGGATCCCAGGTTGGACCGTCGCCTCGACGCGCACGGTGTGACCCTCGTCCCGTCGGAGATGTTCCCCGCACATCGGGGCCCCCCCGCAGCTACCCTTCGCCATGCGGAGACAAGTGGGGAGGCTGCACTTGCGGCCGATCAGGGTAGACCGATACTTCTGCGCATGGTGGGCGCAGAGGTGCACCTGTGCATTGAGACAATGCCCAGGCCGAGGAACGTCCGACACCTCCGCGTCCTCCTGTAGCAGGACAGTGGCCTCCTGCATCCCTCGGTCGCCGCACCCCTCCGGCTGGAGGGGGCGTGCGCCACCCGCGAGCTGCACCCCAACTTGTGCGGCTTGGCAGGGGCGCTCCTCCGCCTCCACCTCGCTCTCCGAGTCGATGTCCAGGCGGCGATAGCCCGTGGCGTCGGTGATGTAGCGGGGCTCCGGCCGGCCCCGGCACAGCCATCCGAGTACCGACCAGGGTGAGCAAAGCAGCCACTTGACGACCCCGAATACCTTCCGGAGTCCCACGCCGACTGCTCGGCAGGCCGTGGCCCTTCCGTGCTCAGCCAAGTCCACGATCTGTGTGTGGTCAATGGCCGCGTACTGGTCGACGTGCATGGGATGCGCCACTGGACAGGAGGCGCACTCGACAGCACGACATAGATGCACATTCCCTGTCTCCTCGAGGTTCAGCCGCCACTTGCGACTGGTGCACCCCAGGACCTGCCCGATCTTGATGTTGAGCCCGTGGCGGTCCAATCGGTACCGGTCCGCGAAGTTGCAGCTGATGCGGGCCACCTGCCCGTGCTCACGCAGCAGCACGTGGTTGTACGCCCGATTGGTCCCTCGGCCGCGGACCCCCTTTGTGTAGAACTCTGTCTCCACCACGCCGCCCAAGCCCGGCCCGCGCCAGCGCACCAGCAAGGTGGTCGGCGGGGGTGGGGGAAGATGGGCGCCAGGCCCATCCCCTCCGCGTCGCTGGCAGCACCGGGTAATCTGGTACCACGCCCAGCGGAGTCCCCCGGCAGCCCACAGCATAGGCTGGGCTGCGGTGTTGACGATGAAGGCCAGGGCACCCAACACGAACGTGAAGATGCCTAGGGCAAAGCATAAGACCGCGGTCTCCCACCAATACCCAAGCATCTTAACGCCCAGGCGGTCGACGGCGGATCCAAACCATCCGCCACTCGTGCGGATCGTGCCCGGGTGGTCGGGGGAGCTTACCCACGCTCCATAGCCCACGACCTCGAAGACCCAGGCTGCGAAGCCCCAACCGGGACCCGGCCCTGCCTCCGGGGGCGGTGTAGGTGGCGGCGGCGGCGGTGGGGGTTCGCTCCGGCCAGCCCACCAATGGGGCAGGTGCGGGACCCAACCACTCCACCCCCAATACCCGTCCGGCCCACGCGGCAGGTCAGGCTCACCATCGCCCGTCCGGTTTCCCGGGGCGGACGGCTGCCCAGGCGCGCCCGTGGGCTCGTTGTTACCTCCGTATGCCGGCGTAGCTGGGCTGCCTGTGGGCTCGCCCTCGCCTACGCGCCCGATGCCCGCGGTCGTGGTCGTGGTAGTCGACCCCGACCGCGGCGGCGGTGGGACGCCCGGCGTCCCCGGGGGCTTGGCCTGCGGCCCTCGCCCCTTTCCCCCTGCAGGCGCGGGCTTGGCGGGCGGTCCTCGCCCCTTGCCTCGCCCCCCACCGCCTGCCGGCGGCGCTGTCGGCCCGGGCAGGGCTGGCGGCGTCGGCGCTGGGACCTCATGTCCCCCGCGCCCGAATGGCAGCCAGCCAAGTGCCCCTTGGACCGTAAGAGCGCCGCCCGTAACCAAGATCATCAGGTGCGCCCCCAGGAAGCCCACAGCCATGGCACCACAGGCGCGCTACCTAGTCCGCGGACTAGCACGGCTGTGGTTATGGCCGCCCCGCGGCCCCCTGGAACACCCGCGCGTCGGCCAGAGCCGAACGCTACGGACCCAAAATGGCTACCTGAGCCCACACCCCCTCCCACTTAACCTGCAGTCTACAACCAATCAGACTATACAAAACGAAAAGGCCTTCTCAGACGGCGGCGGGGCTTCTCAGAAGCCGTCGCGCCTTCTGAAAGGTTTTCTGCGGCTCCGGGGAAGCCTTGGACAACTTCCCAAAAAGGCCCGGGGGGGGGGGGTCCGAGCCTTCTGGGCTGGCCCGCCCCTCCTCGCTTCCTCGCGCGCCGTCGGCCGAAGCCACGGCCGGCGCCTTCAGGACGTCGCGGACGAACCTCGTGGCGCGGCGCAGGCCCCGGAACTTGTGCCTGCTGGCCAACGGGCGGTGGGCGGACGGCGTGCCGCCGCCCGGCCCGGGCGTCCTCGCCCGGCGCCCTCGCCGTCGTCCATGCAGTCGTCGTCATCGCCGTCGTCGCCGCCGTCGTCGCCGTCGCCGCCGTTCATGTCGTCCATGCTGTCGTCGCCGTTGTCGTGATCGTCGTCATCGTCGTCGTCGTCGTCGTCGCCGCTGTCGTCGCCATCTCCGTCGTTCATGTCGTCCACGCCGTAGTCGTAGTCGCCGTCGTCATCGTCGTCGTCGCCCATGCCGTCCATGTCGTCGTCGTCGTCGTCGTGCTCCTCCTGCTAAGATTTCTCCTCGGCTTCGACGATTGTTCAGGAGGGCAAGTGGAGCGGACAGCTTGAAAGAAACATTCGCGCTAGTGAACAGCACGGCTGCTCCTGGCTAGGTAGCAACCCTGAGCCTCCATCGTTCGCACCGTCCACGCAGAAGATGTGGACGGTGTTTCGCATTTGTCTCTTTTTCTTCGCCGAGAACACGGTTCGGAATGAGCGCTGGCCGTGGCATGCATGTCGAAACCGGAAATCAATGCTCGCCGTGGGCTGCTAGCTCAGTTTGTTGCAAAGGCGGTCGCCTCGGTGGGCGAGCAGTTCGAGCGCCCAGATGGTTCTGGCTCGGCACCCCTTCGGTCGGAAGCTCCCATCTGCCACGGGGCGTGCCTGGAGCACGGGCTGGCAGCGCCTCCAGGAGAGGGGGCCGAGCTCGAGCCATCCTTCGGGTGCGAAACACACTGTGTCCCCAAAGCGCGGCAAGCCTAGGGTGCCGCCGCGCGGTCACCCGAAGGCGCGCTTCGAAGACCTCCGACGGGGAAGCACAGCGCATGAGGCGGCGGGCATTCAGCGCCGCAAGAAATGCATCAATGCAAGCAACTCGCTTTAAAGAGGCCATTGGAGAGTCTGGGAAAAGCAAAAGACACGGGAATCTCAATGGGTCACTGCGGGCACAATTTTTGCCCTGGCGCCATATGCTCAGAAGAGCTTCGAGGTGAGGGCATGTGGAAGAATGATGAATCGAATCGGAATCAATAGACTCCTCAGAAACGCAACCAGATAATCATCCCATAGGCTCGGAGTGAAAACGGGAGGAGGTACATATGGAGCCTGTGATCAGCCTCAGCGGAGCAACGCCGATGTACATCGATGTCGCATCACAGACGGCCTTGATCGACTGGCGCATGCACTCAATCCCACGGGCAATATCGGTAGAGACAAGCGTCCGAGCTCGACGCAGGAGGGTGGCACGAACAGGCTCTGGCTGTTGCATGGCGCGGAATTCGATGCAGAGTTTCTGGTGCAGCCGCGACGTGCCACAAGTCAAACGCACAGGGAGCCCTAGATACCACTGCCTCATCCTGCGCGCGTACCCCAGGAAGGATGTCTCATTCCAGCCCTTGTGCCACCTAGAGGGATTATTCTCTACGTTGTCGCTCGCCTCCTCCAACTCCTCCAAAACCCCATAGACAAACTGAGACCCTGAAAAATGGCGAATATGAGTGGCTTGTGAAAGCCGCGCGGAATCCCATGTCCTTCATTCTAGTGGCAAAGTTGTAAGAGATAGCGCTCCGAGGGCCAGAAATCAAACGCATGACACTTTCACGGTGTTGGTGTATCAAAAGGCGGCCAGGCGAATAAAGCTGGAGACGGAATACAAGCTTCGACAAGCACATGACTCGGGAAGCCAGCGCACTCTGAGCAATCCCTAGTCCGAGTTGGCGAGTTTGGTGAACGCGCGCCAACAATCCAGGCAAGATCGGCTGCCAGACGTTCTCGGTCGCACCTGGGCCGATAGGAAACCCGAAACAAACAGGCTCCCATAACTCGCCAACACGGCCGAAAGACGGGCACAGCCGAGACCTCCGCACATTATCAACTGGCACTTCGAAACGTTCAGCCGAAAGCTAGCAATGGGCAAGAGCTGCGTCATCGCCAACAGGAACGGGCCGAGATCCGTGAAAACAGCCATCAAGCCAAAGAGAAAATCGTCCGCATACGCAAAATTGAAAGACACATGTTGCGAGCATCGATGGCGTATCCAACGCAGGAGGGGGTCAACCTCCAATACGGAAAAAAACATCGACGCAAAACAACCTTGTTTAACCCCAACATCGACCGAAATAATATGGAACCTTCCCCCATCTGCTTTGCCACGATTCGTCTGCGTCGTGTGGTTCGCGGAAGTATGTGCATATGTGTGTCTGTCTGTCGGTCGGTCTGTGTGTCTCGATGCCAGTCTCTCTGTGTGTCCGTATGTCTGTGTATGTATATGTGTATGGTTGTGGATGCATGCGTGTATGTATGCATGTATATATGTATATGTATATGTGTATGTTTATGTATATGTATAATGTATATGTAATTGTATATATACATGTACAGGTACACGCATATATGTATATGTATACGTATATGTATATGTATGTGTTTATGTACATGTATATGTATATGTATATGCATATGTATATGTGCATGTAAATGTATATGTACATGTACGTATGTGCACGCCTGTATGCGTGTTTATGTGTATGTTTGTCTGTATGTATGTATGTATATACGTATGTAAAATTGCGTGTATATATGTATGTACGTGTATGATGTATGTACGCATTCACGCATAAACGCATGCGTGCGTGCATGCATGTATGTGTATGTATGCATGCATGTGTGTATGAATGCATGTGTGTATGCCTGCCTGTCTGTTTGTCGGCTTGTCTGTCTGGATGTATGCATGTATGTATATATGTATGTGTGTACGTATGTATGTATGTCAGAGTGAGGGGGGCGAACGGTCATTCACTGTCCATGGGTGCGTGGCTGAAGTGGGATTTCGCGGTGCGGATTCTCTTTGTTGTTGTTTGTTGTTGTTTGTTGGTGTTTGTTGTCGTCGTCCCACCCGCAACCCGCCCCGCGACCCACCCGCGACCCACCCCGTGACCCACCCCGCGACCCGCCCGCGACCCGCCCGCGACCCACCCGCGACCCACCCCGCGACCCACCCCGCGACCCACCCCGCGACCCACCCGCGACCCACCCGCGACCCACCCGCGACCCCATCCGCCACCCACCCCACGACCCACCCCGCGACCCACCCGCGACCCACCCGCGACCCACCCCACGACCCGCCCGCGGCCACCCCGCGACCCACCCGCGACCCAACCGCGACCCACCCCGCGACCCGCCCGCGGCCCACACCGCGACCCACCCCGCGACCCACTCGCGACCCACCTTCGACCCAAACCACGCTCAAGGTACAAACCACCATTTTCGGCGTTCGCGGCGGTTTTTTTTGCATTCCTTCCAGGTGGAGAGCCCGCGACCCACCCCGCGACTAACCCGCGACCCAAACCACGTTCATGGTACAAACCACATGTTTCGGCGCCTGCGGCGGGCATCTTTTGCATTCGTTTCAGGTGGGGAACCCGCGGCCCACCCGCGACCACGATCAGGGTACATACCAATTGGTTCGGCGCCTGCGGCGGGCATCTTTTGCATTCGTCCCCGGTGGAGAACCCGCGGCCAACCCGCGACCCATTCCACGTTGAGTGTACAAACCCAATGTTTTGGCGCCTGCGGCGAGCTGCTTTTGCATTATTTCCAGGTGGAGGTGGAGAGCCCGCGACCCGCACGCGACCCAAACCACGTTCACTGAACAAACCAATGCCGCACAAGCGCGGCGGCGGATTTTTGCACGCCGTCTGCGCCCGCAACGACCTCTTCAAGCCCCGCGCATCCACACCAGCCCGTCCAGCAATTTTGCCCTGGCGAGTTGCCTTGATCAGAGAAGTCGGGGGGCATAAAATGGAAACAAGGATTGCGTTGCCGTTATCTTGGGAAAGGAGGGGGAGGCAGGAGGAGTAAACAAGGGACGAAGAGGACGCGACAGAAGAGAGGATGTAAGGAGAATGTGAGGAAAGAGGAGGAGGAGCAGCAGGAGGACGAGGAGGGGGAGGAGGGGGAGGAGGAGGACGAGGAGGGGCAGAACGGGGATGATGATGATGATGATGATGATGATGATGATGGTGATGATGATGATGATGATGATGGACAATGCGAGGACGATGATGGAGGCCGATGAGGGGGTGGACGACATTGGGAGGACGATGATGCAAGGACGAATGGAAAGAGGGAGGACGAGGAAAAAGGAAGACGAGGTGGAGGAGGAGGATGACGATGACGACGAGGACGAGGACGAGGAAGAGGAGGAGGAGGAAGAGGAGGACGAGGAGGAGGAGGAAGAGAGCGCCATCGACAGGGAAGGTGGGTGCCACGAGGTGCGCCGGCTCGACAACGTCCGCGTCGCCCGCGCCCGCCCCTCACTCTTATCCGCAACTGCGGGGTGTTATGTATATACGTTGTATGCATGTATGTATGTGTGTATGTGTACATGTATGTGTGTGTGACCGTATGCATGTATGCATGTATGTTCATGGTTATGTATATGTGGATGTGGATGTGTATGTGAATGTGCATGTATACGTGCGTGTGCTACGTACGTATGTATGTGTATAAGTATGGGTGTATGTGTGTTTGTATGGATTATGGATACGTGTATGCATGCATGCATGTATGCCTGTATGCCTGCATCTACGTACGCATAAATGTATCCATGGCGGTGCACACAGATTGACATATACACGCACATATATACATATATATATATAACACATATGTACGTATGGATGTGGGAGATCATTGTGTAGTAGCGGATCGCGAGCTATGTTGTTTCCGGGGGCGTGGCCACAACGGGAAGTGCCCCTGGCTCAAAGTGCCCACCACATGAATTCCCCAAAATGTCCGCAGACCCCCCCCCCCCCCCCCACGGCCTCCAAAGCACCACTTACGGGCCCAGAGGGCCCCTGGGGTTCAAAAGTGGAGCGAAAAGCTGGGCCGACGTTCGGGCTCAAGCCGCGGCAGGCCGCCGCCCCCGCGGGCCAACTGCGGGCTGGTCGCGGGCGGCCGCAGAGGGCCCATGGCCAGGGTCTCGCGCTGGCGCTCCGTGAACTGCTGGCCGAGACCACGCGCGCTGATTGCATCATCGCGTGGAACGCCCACGGGGCCAAGGCTGAGGGAGAAAACGAAAGAGCGAGAGAGAGAGAGAGAGAGAGAGAGAGAGAGAGAGAGGGAGAAAGAGAAAGAGAGAGAGAGAGAGAGAGACAGAAACAAAACAAAAGAGAGGGAAAGAGAGAACAGAGTTCGATTAGGGATCGAGGCTCAAGGAGAGATCGGGCTTCGACTGGATATCGATCGACCGAGAAGCGCTCAACCATCGGCCGTTCGATCGAGATCGAGGATATGTAAAAAAGGAGCGAGATATGATCGACGACCGAGTTTTTGTCATGATTCGAGGAAGGGATCGAGATCGACCGAGGATCGAGCGACCGATCGCGGCCACATCGAAGAAGCGAGAGGGAGCCGAGAGAATAATGGATAGAGAGGGTTAGGTTAGGCACGCCACTAGACCCGCTCCCTCGTGCAGGCACAGAAACCCCTGCGCGATATGGCGAGCCCGTGGAAATCACGTCACCCATTAAGTTCCACAGCCGCTCGTCGGCCCTTTCGGCGCGGTGGGGGCCGACTCCCAGGTGCCAGGGCCACGGGCGCACTGCGGTTCACGACGGGAGGGCGAGCGGCTGCGGCGGCGAGGGACTCAGAAGACGGAGGCCCTAACTCGCCGCTGGCAGACGACGGGAACAGCTCCTCCTCGTCGTAAAATAACTCCCGTCCAATTTACTCTCCAGCGGGCTGTAGCAATGCCGTCGAGGATGAACTTGCTACAAATATTTGCGGTTGCCCAGTCTTCTGCAATGTAGACCCAGCCTCTCCGAAAAAATCTTCAAGTTCGCGCTGCCCACCAGGGTCGCCATGCGGTGCATCGCCAAAACATCGCACAACCTGGCGTTGTCAAGGAAGCAAGCCGGTTTTGCAATGGACGTTCACCCCCCACCCCCCCCACCCCACCCCCCCCTCAACCTTGACACTAGCCGCGGTCCCGGGTTCGTCGAGACGGCTCGGCGGCGCAACATGCCGTCGCGAGCCCTGGGGGGGGGGCGCCAAGGGGCCTTTGCCATGTGCCCAAAATTAAAATCAGGGGGAGGGGGGGGGGGGGGGAACAACGCAATATAGCTGACAATGCGCGGCAAAAGTGGTGCAACATCACCTGCATCTGCTCTGCGTCCAGGCCAGGTAACGTGTCGACCGCGTAAGCTGGATGCACTGGCGACGCAACTTGATCCACTCGAAAACCTCCACCCCGTGCTTGAGCGACTCCAAACTCTGCAGGCTGCCCCAGAATTCGACGTCGTGTACGTGGAGGAGGTGGCTCGGCACTTGGCGGCGGTGGTGGCCGAATAAATTGCTGCGGTGCATGTGGGGCAAGAAGTTCCTGGTCGTGCATCTGCCTGGATTGCCTGGCTCGTTCTGCTTCCAGGGCCGCATTCGGCGCGCACTTGTAGCCCGGATATCGTCCATCATGAATGCGGTTAAACGCGCCCTGGCCATTCTTGGCGACGCCCCCCCTCGCACTTCCCTCTCAAACCCTGGCCGATCGTAGCACCGTACGCCGCGCAACTAGCACAGAACAAAAGGCCGCGCTTCGCCCATTCACTGACAGCGTGTGGGATGTAGCCTGCCATTGCCCATAACGCGATCACTCTTGACGTCGACTATCTCATTGGCGGTGCCGAAGGTGGTCTCGCACGGTGTCCACGAACTCCCGCAAGGCGCCCACGGTAACACACTGCCTGCAAGCCGTGCCAAACCACTTATTCTTTAGCTTGGCCATGTCGTGCTTTGACTTCTCGGCCATGACTTAATCGATATTTACTCTTAGCTTGGCTGTCGGCGGCCACTCGGCACACCAAAGATCAGCATCCGCTGAGTCGGCGCGCTCGTCGTGCTCGGAGTCGAACATGAGCGCAAATCGCATCCCACTCGTCCGTGCGCGGCAGCGGTTGGCATGCCCTTTCCCAAGACGGCTCGGCTGCCACTGCCGCCAGTTAATCGGCGAAGCTGTCGCCCACCGCGAAGATCGGTTTGACCACTTCCGCCTCGTCGCCGTCCTGATGGGGGAGTGCCCACTTCACCTCGATGCGCCGTTGCTCGTTCTCCATGGTGGCTCGCTTGGTGCGTGCCCATCTATCTGCATTATTGCCGCGTCCTGGGTCTCGAGCTTCGCCTTTACTCCAAGCGTCGAGCAACGGGTAGTGGTCCGCGACGTAGACGATATCTCCAACAGTCTCTTCGATCGCGATCGCGAAAGCTGCGAGCCCTGACCTAGGTGCCGTCTGCCGCCGCCCAGGTAGATCTGCCATCGTGCCCGCTGTCATGTTCCACTCCCCATCGATCATCATCGTGGCTGCTACTCCGATGCCGAACCTTCTGCGCCTGGGATCTGCTCCGCGCGCCCCTCCCGATCCGTCTCCGACGATGTATAACTTTCTGCCAGGGGCTCTGGCTTGCTCGAAGGGGCCGAACCTGACGTAGTCCTGCCCGTCGGCGTCGGGGACGATCGGGTGCGCGAGCTCCTTCGGCCGAATACCTCGCAACCGTAACGCTGGGTTCGCATCAACTCCTGCCAGCGCGTTCGTCGCAAGGTAAACTGTCTTCTTATATACCTCGCTTTCCTTGTTACCAGGGCATGTGTAGATGCGATGAACAAATTTATGGCTCCTGTTTGCGCCGGCAACATATGTGAGAATCGCATTCGTAACCGGCTTGGAATTGTCTAACTCTTGGTCATTGCCCACCTGCAACGACGACGTTATTGAGAGCCCCATCGTGCAAGTCAGCCATGTCCGCGCACCGCTTCTGTGCGCTGCTGGTGTGCCAGACGTCGCCTCCATTGCACAAATCTTCGCCGTGTAAGTGCGCGGCCGCTTGCGTCCACCTCGCCGTGCCCAAGTCGAGCTCGAGATCTTCCAGGAGCTGAGTGTGCCCGATCGCGTCCACGTCGCATCTGCCCTGCTGGTCCATAAACGGTAATCGCCATGATTCGTCTCCTTGTGGTGTGAGTCGCTGCCATAGTGCTGATTGAACTGGGTTCCACCCTGCCGTGATAAGAGTCGCCTGCGCAGCGGCGACGGGCCCATGAAGCTCACGCCGCACCTTAGTGCCAGCTCGAAGAAAGGTTCGGCGCGTAGGTGCCCAGACCTGCCGCGCTCGCCTGTGAAGTTCTGGGTGGAGATGCCATTGGCGCAGCCATTCGCTACCCAGCTGCCGTCGTGAAGATATACCTGGGTCTTTGAGATGATAGAACGCTCCCATTCCAGTAGATAAGTGATACCGGAGAGAAAACCCCAACCATAATCTGTTCTAAGGCTGTAGGGCTAGCGGGCTATATGGGCTATAGGGCTATAGGGTAATAGAACTACAGGGCTGTAGGGCTATAGGGTATAGGGCGATAGAGATATTGGGCTATACGGCGATTGATCTACGGGGCTATCGGGCTATAGAGCTATTGGCCTGTGGGGCTATAAAGATATTGGGCTATAGGGCACCCCCGGGCGCCCCCGGGCACGCCCGGGCACCCGGGCACGCCCGGGCACCTGGGCACCCCCGGGCACCCGGGCGCGCGGCGAAAATCGGCGGCAAACCTGACCTAACAATATGAATCCTTTAGGACCCCTACAGAGGCAAGCTCTGATTGGGGAACATCGCCCTGGGTCTGGTCCCGCAGCCGATCGCATATCAATCCGTCGAAGGTGAAAAGATCCGACTGGACGCAACCCCCCAGACCTCGTGCCCGAACGTAGCTTGAGGTGCCGCGCCCATCGAGAAGAGGCCCCGAATGATCTTCGCGACTCTGGTGGCCATGCGTCGCAGCCGAGAGATCTTGCCCGCGCGCTGCTTAGCTTTCCTGTGTCGTGCTCCAGCCTTTAGCTGAGAACGCTCGCCCATGCCGTTGACGTCGGCGCCCAGGTCGACCATGTCCGCTTGGCGCTTGCTTGGGAGCCCTCGCAGCTGAGGGTTCGAAGCCGCCCGTGCTGTCTTAGGTGAAATCTTGAGATTTCTGCTTGCCCCCCGATTGATAAACTAGTCCGCGAGCTCCGCCATCTGGTGCCCCACTCGACTCTGCCCGCGGCGTCGTCGACATAATTGCGTCCAAAGCCCCGCTGCCCGCGCGCGCTTCTGGGCTGCATCAAGGAGGGGGGGGGCAAATGAGATGTTGCAAATCTGGCGCCTTGAGCCGATCCGGCTACTATGGAGCAGGTCGGGTCGATCGCCGCCCAATCCAATCCGCATGTTCGAGATGCCTCGACCCCAAGAAAACTTCCACCTCCAAAGCCATGCCAGCCGGTGAAACTTCCAACTGGATGCCAGCACTTATCAATCAACCAAGATCAAGATAATCGTAAAGCGGCCCCATGTCAGCAAAGAGTTCTGCGCGCGCGATCCCCATGTCTTGCGCTGTCTCGCCCAGGGTCGCACGTGAAAGCGCCGCCCTCAACGCCGACGACCCTCTGAGCGCAGTGCCCCAGTGATCCTCCAGCTGCTGCGCCAAGAACTCCACGACGCCTGACCGCATGCGAGACCATATCCATACTGTCGTAGGTAGTACCCCAAAACTCGATCACCTCCTGCGGGCTTGCCTGCGATAACGCCGAGGATCTGCGGGGGCCACGCGAGGTTGAGTACCGACTCGCGAATGACGTGCAGGTGCTCGACTCGAGCTTGCCTCGGTCGAGGAGCCGCTCGATTTCCAGGGGGCCTATGCCGTCGACGCCTCGAGCTTTCTTTACCCCCGTCCGTTTAGTAGCCGCGTTCCAGTCTTGCTGACCGAGCTCGGGGGGTTATTCTAGCTGAGCTTGTTGACGACATAACTGCAATGCTGACTTGACAGTTTCCTGCCTCCGAGGTGTCGCTGCCCACTTGCTCGCCAACGCGTCGCTCTCATGCGGCATAATTTGTGTAGGGTCCGCCACCGTCGTGCCCGATGCCACTTCCCCCTGGCAGGGTGGCGGGGTGTACTTTGTCTTGCTATGTAATGCCCCTGGCGTATTCTTCCACATGTCCTGCACCCAAGCAATGAAGCCATTGCGCCCGTCTGCTAAAGCCCGTCGTGCTGCTTCGCCTGCGAGCTCAGTGGTCAGCTCGATCACGTCCTCACGCTCCTGCTTGACTCGGCTGAAGATGTCGTCCGCGTGCTGCTGCCAATGGTTGGTGGCGTCGACCTTCTCATACTTGCTGACGCCGTGGGCTTGCTGGGCTCGTTTTTGATGTGTTGGCTTTCTCTCTGCCAGCTGCTCGGGGTCCTTCTTATGTTTGACCAGGCCGTTGATGGCAATCACGTGTGTGTGGGTAATCGCCCACCGTTCTGCCCCTGGATTGTGAAGGTGAGGCCGTCCTGGTGATGCCGTGCTCTTTTTCCATGTGATGCCAAACCCCTTCGCCCTGCCCCGATCGCAGTCTCGTTGATACGATGGTACTTCCGCATGTTCCAATGCTGCAAACTCCAATGTTGTGACCCACCTGCCGTAGAGAGTCGCCAGCCGCTGCGCAATCTGAGTTCGCTCCCGATACGCCTGCGGTCGCCATCGTTCATCTCGTATCCATATCTCTGGTGGGGCCTCTCTGTCGCGGGAAGCTTGAGAGAGGGCGTGGGAAAGGGCGCGGGAACACGATGCCTCCAGGAGCCCCCGCTGGGGGCAGCGTCCGAAGTCCCAAGACTCAGGGCGGCTCGCTGCTTCAGCCACTTCTTTGTTAGCACAGCAGAGCTATTAGACGGTAGGGTCTCCTGGCCTGGGGGTTCGTGGGAACCCGGGATCCAGCAGGGGCTCGTGGCGGCGATTCGGACCGGCGTGAGGCCAGGATCCCATGCTAGACATTCCCAATTTGCCGTGCTCCCACGCGTCGCTGGCGATCGCGAACGGCGTCGTCGTAGGAGGAGACGAAAATGAACCGACCGCCTCGCACGCAAGGGATCTGTCCGGGACCGCTGGCTCAGGATCTTGACGAAGTAAGTCGAAGCCGTCTCTGGAATCGGGTTCCAAGGCCGCCCGTCGAGAACGAGAGGGAGAGAGAGAGAGAGAGAGAGAGAGAGAGAGAGAGAGAGAGAGAGAGAGAGAGAGAGAGAGAGAGAGAGAGAGAGAGAGAGAGAGAGAGAGAGAGAGAGAGAGAGAGAGAGAGAAAAAAAAAAGAGAGAGAGAGAGAGAGAGAGAGAGAGAGAGAGAGAGAGAGAGAGAGGGGAAAAAAAATACGCCAGGCCGGCGAGGGCATCGGGGCCTCCTCCACAGTCTGCACTGGAGAAGCAAAAACTGCCTTTGTCTTACCACTTCAAATCTTCCGGGCATCGATTGAGGATGGGCTGGCACTGGTGCGGGTACTTTTGGATACGCAAGCGCACGAAACAAGTCGGACGCCGGGCAAGCAGGGGCAGGCTATGCCACCTGCGAAGGAAACAAAAAAAACAAGCTACGCTCTCATATCCGCAATGTTGATCTTCTCTCTTCTCCGGCCCCTCTCTCGCTCCCTTTCCCTCGCTATCAGGCTTGGCATGCGAATCGTAGCCTCCAGGGGAAAATTGGCAGCGTTATAGGCTTGATCACTCAATGTGTGGATCGGCGTCTTGTTGTCGACCCAGAAGGTTCGATTGCGTCTTTGTTTCTCGAACTGCGGTGCCTTGAGTCCCGTGGAAGGCCCTCGAAGATGCTGCGCCCAGATTGTTGTTGAAGCATCCTTATCTCTCGCGTGTGTCTCGTGCTCTTCTTCGTGCCAAAGCGAAATGGCCTACCAGTGCGTAACCCCTGCGTTGCTGCCCCCCTCTTCTTTCTCCCCCTTGCGCGGCCCATTGATATTTACAATCGCACATTTGTGCTGGCGTGGTGCGAGCGATTCCGGCACCCCGGGTGTTTCTCGTCTGTGCTGGGAGAGCGCAGGCACGCATGCCCTGTTGCGCATGTTGATATATCGCGAAAGTAACCTGGGCCGAATTTGCGTGCATGTGTAATTCCTTTGTGCACGCACCATCCGTTGTCTGTCTTGTTCTCTCCTTGTCTCCCTGCGTCTCTCGCTCTCTGCTGTCTCCGCGGCCGTTGCGCGCTCAGACTACAGCCCAGTGAAGTAGTCAAAAAATCGTCAGAGTTTGTTGGATAGTGATCTGGCCTTGCTCGCTCCTATCCATTGATACCCACGTCCGCTATTGTATGCGCATCCTTCATATACTCGTCACTGTTTTTGCGATGAATCCTTTCGCACCTCGCCCGCCCATGCCACATGGGCAACAATACTACGGAAGCGGCCCTCGCCCGCTTCAGCAGCCGATGGGAGCAGCCAGCTCGATGACGCCACGTCCCGGTCCGATGGGGATTTTCGAAAACCAAGTGATCGACATGTGTGAGAACAACACCGACACCCACGGGAGGTTCCCCCCGCTCCACGATGAGGACCCCGATAAGTTCGAAGTCGTTGCAATCGCCACTAGCACTCCCAGCCTCAAGGAGATGATGCGCAAGGAACGTTGTGCGCCCTGATTTCTCCGCGCCCATGAGGAATGGGATGTGTCCAGGAACCGCGTTGACGAGATCACTCCGTTGCTGCTCCTTGGAGTAGATGACGACAAATGGAATAAATTTGTCGTCGGCGTCCGGGCTGCGATGGAAGAGCTCGACATTCCCGCCTGTGAGAGCGCCCAGCAGCATCTCCAGCGCAAGAAGAGCGAGGACAAATTCCGTCAGATGCATAAGGGTCGTCGCCCAGAAGACCCAGCTCGGCGCGAGTTGTTCCGGGAGCGCAGCCGCGAGAAGCACTATGAGTAATATTCTCCGCCGCTGACCCCGAGAGTCGAGCCGCGCGACATCCTTGGCTTCTCGGTCACCAAATCTGTCGGCGACGCTCCGGTATCTGGCACTGTTACTGGAGTTGAACTGCAGGATGGAGAGTTCAATATCAAGATCAAGTGGGACGACCAGCGCGAGATATTGCACCATTCTTGGTCTGACATTCGTGATGATATGCAGTTGAAGAACCCGCGGGGAGCATCTGTGCACATGATCGGTACCCCGAATCCTCGCCCTCGTCGCCGCCAGCGGGCTGGCGATCCCGGTCCGGCTCCGTCGTCTGCGCCCCAGGAGTGGTCGAGGATCTTGTCTGAGCGGTCCCGCAGGTGAGGCAATCAGAATATATTCCAACTTTCGCCAGAGCATTGGCAGGTGAACGCCTGTGCTCGCAGCAGGGTTTGTGCGCATTTTGAGCGATTGCAGTTGAACTGTGATTCTTGTTGTTGCTTTGCTCCATCTCAACAGGATTGCATATGCTCTCGTTTCTCTGTAATCTCTTGGGCGGATTCAGAAGACAAGTTGGCCCTTCCATGCATGCAGGCTGTTCGGGCTCCTCTTGCTTCATCTTTAACCCGTGTAGATTGCATTGTGAATGCTGTGCGTAATTTCGGCATTATGCCTGTTAATGTTCGCAACGGCACGAGCAACAGGTATTGCCAGCAGCGTGCGTACATAATCCTGCGGCACACGTCGTCTGATCTTGTTGCACATCTTTTGGATCTCAAGTATTGTTTGTCCATTAAGCACGCTCCTTCTGTCCTCTCTTTTGTGTCCTCTGCTCTTGCTGTTCTCAAGCTCCTTCGCTCTGTCCTTATTTTCCAATCTCTCGGTTGCTCTTCGCTCCGGTCTCACATTAAGCTTCTCAGATTTCTGGCGCAGTCAGCCCAGTTCGTTAATGCGAACAGGGTGTCTTCCGAGGCGACTTGTAATGTCGCGTGCATGTGGGTGTCTCTCGATTGCAATCTGAGCTACGCGGGAAAAAGCATTCGCGGCATCGAGACCCGCACTGCCGAGCATTATAATAATCTCTTGCGTCGCAATGCGAATGCCCAAATCCCCGCCTACTTTAAAATCCGATCTGTTGGCGTAGGTGAATGTATTCAGGTGCCGCTGCTGATTCTTTCTAGTTCTAGTGACTTTGAAATGCGATTCATTGAAAAGCAATGCATATCATTGTACAGGCCTCAATTGAACGTTCCCTTTGTGCGGAAGCATGTTCACACTGCACTTGAGCACGCCAGTGATTCCCAGCACGTTGTGAAGCCTTTAGCTACCTCGTCCAAGCCCCGCGTTGTCAGGAATGCCAACCCAGACGCGTTTTTGCGCGGATGTCAAATTCAACATGGCGACACGTGGGCGGAAAAAGAGATCTCCGCAACTTATTGTTTACAAAAGCGTAGCCTCTCTGCCTTAGTGTTGAGGCTAGGCGAGCTTCGTAGGAAAGGTAGTTATTCCAATAAGGTCTTACAGTGGGTGTGCAATCATAAGCCGGATTTAATCCCTCGTCTTCTTGATCGCCTCCCTCGGCTCCTTTGCGGTAACAGTTTAAGTGTGGCTAGACATCGTTGTTTTCAAGTACTTGATAAGAAGTTTTTACGCAACCACGTGTCAGTGCAAATTCGTGTTCCTACGATCCCGCTCCTTCCTCTCCGTTCTCTTCTGCTGTCGGAGATTCGCCAACAGATGACTGCCCAGTTAGCGGCCGGGACTTCTCTGACACTCCAGATGAAGCGGTGTTCTGCCCCCAGCCCTAAACTGATGCTGGTGAATTCCAAGCATTGGGGTCGCAAGTTGGACCGGTACGAATTTCCGTGCACGTGTGGTGTGTTGCAAAGCATGTTGCGTGTGGGTGTGTCTTCTAATGGTCATGTTTGTTGTCTTGCTTCTGAGTCTTCTCTGGCCGGTTGCATTCCCAAGAGCTTCCACTATGAAGGGTCATGCGTGTGGTCTCATCACGCTTTAACCCAGCAGTTGGAAAGTATTGCGCAACATGTTGTTTCTTCTTGTAATCGCGTGTCCTTTTGTTGGCCTTGATCTCAGTGACTTGCATGATCTCACAGCCAGGGAATTTCAGCGTCATAATCAATTCCGTCATTTTGGTGTGGCCCAGAGCGATGTACAATGGTGGCGTCGTACATTGTTCGACACCGCTGTGGTGGCACCAGTTGACAAGCACAAAAGCACGGTTGCTATCATGTGTCCCCGGAGTTGGCAGAGTCGCACTCGCGAGTGTTTTCGTCGTGATTCGTGGCGTGATCAAAAATCCCTCGGTGGCCCGTGATTCACGAGGCGTTTGAGGAGCTCCAGGCGCATTGTAGTTATACCGGTATTCCGGTGAGGTCTGTGCAGAGTCACATGTTCGGAGGTGCTGATTGCTGGCCGAAGATATCGAATCTTGCTGTGAAGAGTCGGCCTCTGGGTGTTCATTCAAACACTGTTTGAGAGGTCTCTTCTCTCTCTCTCTCTGTTGTCGCGCCATCAATTTCATGCTCTTGTCCACCCGTCCTGCTTCCATCTCCGTTTCTTCTTCTGCTTCTGTTCTCTCTCGCTTTCATTCTTTCAATCTTGATTGCCAGGTGTGGAAAGACCGAGGCTTCGAGCCTACGATGGTGTCGCTCAAACGAGATATCGAGAATTTCTTTAACAATGTTCCGCGCGCCTTGATTTCGAAAGCATTGGATTGGCTCGTTGCTGAGTGGTACGATAAGCATGGTACCCGGCGTCGATACATCAAGATTCCTCGGTGTAGGAAGCCGGCCAATCGTTATTGCGAGAGTCCCACGTGTTTCTCTAGGAGTTTCCGGGCTCATTTCCGTAATCTTGCTTGTGGTGATCGGGTGTTTCCTTCCCCTCATAATTGTCGCGTCGTGTCGTCTAATTCGTTTATCCTTCACGTTGATGATATTAAGCGAATTGTGCAGATGGACTTGTCTTATGGTTTTCTTCATTTTGGCCATGATCTGTTCGCGCCAAGGGAAGGCATGACACAGGGTAGTAATTTGTCACCTGGTGTTTCTAACGCTGTGTGCTGTTACCTGGAACGGAAACAATGCCTCGTCCCTGCGATTGTGAGCCTCCCCCATGTCCAGCACGTCAACAGCGTTATTTGCCGTTGGACTGATGACATTTTCGGTGTTTTATGTTTTTGGACAAAACACGGCAATGATGAGGAGGGAATGAGAGCAGTTAAGTCAGCTACCGGAGAGTTCATTAAAGAATTCTCATCTGCGTACACTGGAGCCGTGCATTCTCGCATCACGCGCAAAACCAATCATGTATGTTTGAACTTGAAGATTGAAGACCCTGCGGTGTTCGTTGGTTTTGATTTCATTTTGGGTTCATGTGTCCAGCTACGCCCTCAGATCCGTAATGTTGATCTTCTCTCTTCTCCGGCCCCTCTCTCGCTCCCTTTCCCTCGCTATCAGGCTTGGCATGCGAATCGTAGCCTCCAGGAGAAAATTGGCAGTGTTATAGGCTTGATCACTCAATGTGTGGATCGGTGTCTTGTTGTCGACCCAGAAGGTTCGATTGCGTCTGTGTTTCTCGAACTGCGGTGCCTTGAGTACCCGTGAAGGCCCTCGAAGATGCTGCGTCCAGATTGTTGTTGAAGCATCCTTATCTCTCGTGTGTGTCTCGTGCTCTTCTTCGTGCCAAAGCGAAATGGGCTACCAATGCTTAACCCTTGCGTTGCTGCTCCCCCTCTTCTTTCTCCCCCTTGCACGGCCCATTGATATTTACAGTCACACATTTATGCTGGCGTGGTGCGAGTGATTCCGGCACCCCGGGTGTTTCTCGTCTGTGCTGGGAGAGTGCATGCACGCATGCTCTGTTGCGCATGTTGATATATCGCGAAAGTAACCTGGGCCGAATTTGCGTGCATGTGTAATTCCTTTGTGCACACACCATCCATTGTCTGTCTTGTTCTCTCCTTGTCTCCCTGCTTCTCTCGCTCTCTGCTGTCTCCATGGCCGTTGTGTGCTCAGACTACAGCCCAGTGGAGTAGTCAAAAAATCGTCAGAGAAACTGGTGAGGATACGCGAAGCGTCAAACAAGATGTAGATGCATACTTATGTGCGCACATGTGTGTATTGCGATGGATGTCATTTGTACATGTATGTATTTGGCATGCTTGTATCATGCGTGTATGCGTATAATTCTGCGAAAACGCTGGAATCCAATACAACTAGCATAGACTTGTAAAATGTAACCCCCAAAATGGAACCTTCACCTTCCACACCTTCTGTGTGGACTGTGCGGACGGTGGAGGCTCAGGGAAGCTGGTCCATCATACGTGTCTTTCGGATCTCGAGGATGGAGGAGGAGAGTCTTTGGACGTCTTGGGAAGTTCTTGGGGCATTCCTGGCAGCCTTTTGTGCCTCCAGAGGCCTCCAGAGCCCTTTGGGGGGCCGAGGGGCTCTGGGGACCTCCAGAGCTCTGCGAGGCGGATCATGTTGAGGCCCCTCGCCCCCAATGCGTCCGAGCCTCGACGACATGCCGCCCCCAGAGATTGTCGGCAATCTGCCTAGGCCTGATGTCGATTTGCCTGACGTCGATTTGGCGCCTTTCTCGGGCGCGGAAGACATGGTTCCGGCGCAGTCGGATCGCATCGCATGGCATAATCCTCCTGCACATCCTCCTCCTGTTCTTTCTTCATGCCACAATTATTATCATCATCCCTGTCCTCCTCTCGTCCTCCTCTCCTCATTCCCTCACTGCTACTCCGCAACATCCCTTTACCTGCAGGTCGTCATCTCGTCCTCCTCCACGAACATGATCCTCAGCCTCTTGTCTCCCCGTCGTCCTCTTCCCCCTCCCATTCCTCATGACCATAGTGTGTTTCGTTCTGGTTAATCTCGATGGGACCTCTGGCATTGGACGAAGGGGCTCGTGATCTTGACCCGCATTGCTTCGGCCACATTCCGACTGTGCAAGCAGACAACACACTGGGAAACAACTCTCAGCACATACGAAATCGGACGCCGTACATCTTGTCTTCTGTGGGTCGGCGGAATGGCGTAAGCTTCTTAAGTACAGGTGCGCACTTACAACGCTGTTGGCATCACTGCGTACACGCATATGACCCCCCTCCCACTGTCAACTACCAGCCTCAACATAGTCTCCGCCTCGTGCACCGAATCGTGCAACGGCAGCAGCAAGTACCTTCCGGGGTTGAGGGGCAAAGCGGCAACGGTCGCGAGGCCAAAGGCAGGAGGCAACATTAGGGAAGGATGCCGAGGAAAAGGAAACAACGAATGCTGATATGATACATTTGGAAACACGGTGATACCCGCGAGGCCAAAGAGCTGAGGGATGAACCAGAAAACAGGGAACACTGGCAGGGTAAGGCACCCGCGAAAACATGAGCCGGAGGAGGACGAACACAGAGAGGAACAGGCGCCGAGGGGGGAGAAGGCCAAGAAGCTGGTGGCGTATACATCGCTCGAAATAACTCTGCAGCTTGCAAGTAGAGCTCGGCCGAGTAGCCAAGTAGGATGCGTAACGAGATGCAGAACAAGACAAGCATGAGTGGCAACACCCGACAGTGAGACATAAAGGTAATAACAACTCGATCAGACAACCCCAAGCAGTGGCCGGGGGCATCGAACATATAATTACTAACATCGGTTATCTATATATTCGGTAACATGCGAACAACGGAAAACATGGACACAACGCATAACATAGGACGCGCTACAAGATGCGATGCATCAACCACATCACGCTAGCATAGGGCACTGCAAACTATTTTTCTGGACCGGTTCCACCACCTGCGTGGCTCCAGACTCCCTCTAGAATTCCTACCAGGAAGGAGGGCGGGAGGAGGGAGGAGTGGGATAGAACAACAATCATCAACATAAACATTCACGTTCGGAGATCGGCGCGAATGTCTCGGGTCGGCGCGAGACCCCCCCGCACGACAGGTGTTCGTCCAGCACCGACCCACGGGAACCGCGACGACCTCCGAAAACTCATGCCTCGCCAGGGGGGTAGAGGAGGGGTCCGTCGCCGACCCAAGAGATTCGCGCGGACCTCCAATAATTTATCGACAGGTTGTTTCCTTTCGACAGAAACAAGGAGGGGGACTGGAGGGGGGGAACAGAAATACGAGGCTTGAAATGATACGCGTCCACCATCTCGGGGTCCGATGTGCAGGACCCCGGGAAGCAATGGAACTGGATACCTTCATACCCCCTGGGGACCCGAAAATATCTAGATCCGCTGCCTCCGAAGGCCCTGCTAAATTGTGGAGACGTTCGCCGTTCATCCGGTCCACCGGTCCAACAGTCCACGAAGTCCACTGGTCGGCCCGTCCACCGATACACCGGTCCACCGGCCCACCAATCCAACGGTCCACCTGCCGGTCCAGCGAACCACTAGTCCGCTGGTCCACCGATTTACTGGTCCAACGGTCCACTGCAATCCACCGGTCCATTGGTCCGCCATGACGGGTCCACTGCCGGTCCGTTGGTCTGCCGGTCCACCGGTCCACGGGTCCGCCGGTCTACCGATCCACCTGAAAACCATCGTCGGTCCACGAGTCCACTGGTCCACTGTTCCAAACCAGTCTGGCGGTCGACAGGTCCACGGTCCACCAATCCACTGGTCCACTGGTGCAACGGTCCTTTTGGTCTTCCGATCCGCTGGTCCAGCGGTCTGGAGGTCGATTTGTTCACTGGTCCACTGGTCTAGCTGTCCGTCGGTCTCCATCACCAGCTCATCCTCACCAGCCCGATGCCAATGTTGAAAAGGATTGTGATGCTGGTGACTGTGCTGACGTCGACGACGACGGCGAACGACGATGATCCCGCTCTCCCAAGGAAAGTCGCCGCCGAATCGCAGTCGCCCACCCTCAAACTATTTACATTACCTCGGAGTGCCTCGGCCTGGCGATATCGAGCGGTCGCGGAGCGGGCGAGGCGGGCAGGCTCCACCTTTTGATGGGTGGGGCCCTCGCTTCACTCTCTTCAAACACTCCGTAACTCTCTCTGAGGGGGGGTGGGGTGGGCCTAGGCACGGCTCGACGAGGCCCTTCGCTCGCGTGGACGACGCATGGGCCCCGCATCTCGAGCAAAAGCCCCCCCCCCCCCCCAGCGCGGTACAACGCGCGTGAACGGTCGAAACGCAGATGCCATCATGGGGGCAACTCTTCCCAGAGACTGGCCGCCGAACTCGGTTGCCCCCCTGGTGGTCCTATGCTGCTGCTGCTGCCTCCGCCCTGTGGGGACTGCTGCTGCTGCCGCGCAGGCTGCTGCTCCTCCTCGCCGCTGGCCCCCCCTCCCCCGCTCGCGGCCGCGGCGGCAGCTCCTGCCGCCAGCGCGGCGGCGGCGAAGCCTGGCCCCCCCGAGCGACCCCCCCCCCCTCCAGAGGCCGGCGGGCAAGCGCGGGCTGGGACAGGGGCGCTTGGGGAGGAGAGGCGAGGCAACTCCAAAGAGCAACTCCAGAATCTGACACAATGGTGGAGCCGTGTCGCGGGCATGGCCTGGCATCACATGCATCGCACGACGCGTGGCTCCTCTGCTTGCAATCTGGCACCGCGCATCTGACGGCGGCCAGGGCAGGGGGGTCGATACCGTCCTCGACCCTGAACCAACAGTATCCCTCCTGCGCCGCCGTCCCGACCCACCGACCCAAGCTCGCCCCCCGCGCATCGGCGATCGTGGCAGCTTCAGCGAGCGCGGGCCAAAAGGGGTGACAGCTCGCGCCTTCTTCTGCACGGGCATCTGCACAACTGTTACCTTGACGCTGCCAGAGAGAGATGACCCCGCTTGACGCATCATTCATGAAAGCGTGCCCCTTCACTTTGGTTATCTGGATATACTCGCAGCCAACGTCGCCCGCGCGACGCCAGAAAAACTGCCATATCTCACGGCGTGGTCTGTTCCATCCTGCGAACCACTCCTCGCCGGCCTCCCAGCCGTCAACCGGGAGCGGCGAGTCACCGGAGAAATGACTGGGGGCAAAGCATGCGCCGGCGCCTCAGCCGCGGCCAGCAGCTCACCTGCCCCCGACCCCTGGGGCCAGGGCCACAACACTGGGCACGAGATGCTGGAGAGCTCAGCGCCCGTGGGGACGGTGGCGCAAGCTGCCCAGCCCGCGCGCGCCACGATGCGGCCCTGGCCCCTGTGGGCGGAGCCGCCCAAGAACACCTCGCCATGTAGTGCCCCCCCCAGCTCTTGGCCCCGCTGCGCGGACCATGTGCGCGGCGAGCGGCGGGGGGTGGCCGCGTCTCGGATCCTTGACCAGGCGCCTCGACCATTGGGCGCGCACGCTGTCGGCGTCGCGAGGGCCCCCAGAGCTCAGGAAGCGGTCGAGGTTCGGGTCGTCAACCTCCCACTGCCTGCGCATGCCGCCCAGCGCGGGGCAGTCCCAAGCCAGGTGCCCGAGGGCCCCCCTCGCCTCGCAGCCCACAGGGCAGCGCCCTGAACTCGCCAGCGGCGGGGAGGCCTCGGAACGCCGCCGCGCAGGCCAGAGGCAGCTGACGACGGAATTCCTGGCCGAAGACCAGCGCGCCGCCCAGGGTGGGCTGCCCTGCGCCCTGCAGAGTCTGCGGCGCATGCCCCTCGCGGCGGCGCCCCCCGCCAAGTGGCTCAGCATGGGGTCGCGACAGGCGGTGTCCCGCTAGGGCTTCCTGATGAAGGCGGCCTGGACCTCGCGGCCGAGGGCGCGCTTGTCGATGGCCCCCGGGTCGACGGGGCGCTGCAGGCTCGCCGCCAGGCCCTCGGCCCCCGCCGAGGGTCGCATAGGGGGTCGTCGCACGGCTTCTCGGACACCAGGTAGCTGAACGCTCCTGCCCGCGCCCGTGCCGAACGCGATCGCCGCGCCTGCGACCGCCAGCGCAGCGGCGCCTTGGTGGACCAGGCCATGCACGAGATGCCGTAGGTCGCGACAGGCTTCAGACCTGAGTAGATGAGTTGAGCCCCCGCGGCCTTGGACGATCGTCGCACACGTAGGGCGCGGTCGGCCTGGGAGCTGCTCGTGAACGTGCTCGAGCTGGCCACGGTGACAGCCTTCCCGCCCATGGCGTAGTCCACCCCGAGGTTCCTGGCCGCCTTGGCGCGCAAGAAGGCGCCCACAGCCACGCTGGGCTCTATGATGCGGCGGAGCCCGTCGGAGCCGCCGAGGATCTCGCTCTTTCCCCTCGAAACCACGGCGCCCAAGATCCGCTCGAAACTCCCGGCGACTGCCCCCGCCGTCTGGTCCAGCAAGATGCCGACCTCTGCCTCGGTGCCCGTCGCGCGCAGGGAGCAGTCATCGAACGCGATGGCCAGGGGCGCCAGCATGCACATTCCGCGGTGCTCCGCGTCGACGACGGCCACGCAGCATCGGGGCAGGCGTCCGGCGCGTCCGCGCCCAGCCACCGAGCCCGTCGCCCGGTGGAAGGCCTCTGAGACGATGCCGGCGAGGACGATCCCCCTTGGACCCTTGTAAATGCTGAGCGCCGAAGCTGTGGGGGCCAGGGCGCCCTCCTGCCTCCGCGCGCCTCTGAGCGACAGCCAGCGCGACCGCCTCGCAGGCCTTCCAAGTCCTGGGGCACACCCCCCAGCACATGCACTCCCGCTGTCCGCTGACTCGTGGAGGAGGGCTTGCCACCAGACAGCTTCCTCCGCGGCCTTCCCTTGGGCACTCCAGAAGTGTCCTTCTTCTCTGGCGGCAGGTTGGCTTCCCGCGCGCGGCTGCCCCTCTGGCGGGCGCGCGCCCGCCATCTCGGCAACCGGGCGAGGGGCCGTGTAGGAAGGAACCCGCCCTTGGGATCGATGGGCACGACTAATTGCATTGAGCTCGCGGCCGATGAAAAAAAAAAAAAAAAAAAAAAAAAAAAAAAAAAAAAAAAAAAAAAAAAAAAAAAAAAAAAAAAAAAAAAAAAAAAAAAAAACACACCGAGGCGCTCGCAGGCCATGCAGAGGTCGAGGCTCTCGACGCAGAGGTTGCTGAGGCCCGCTATGAGCCTTGGGTTGAAAAGGTCGGCCCCCGCCCCTGTGCGCCCGGCAAACTGCTTTGCCGCCCTGCCAGCTCGCTCGAGCGAGGGCCTCTCCAGCGGCGGCCTCGTCGGAGGCCTGGGCGCGGGCTCGGACGGCCCCGCTGAGCCCTTCAGAGCCCAGACAGCTCGGGGCCAGAACAGGGCCACCGCGTCGACCGCCCGCCCACGGGGGCGCCCTCCACGATCTCGTCGGGCAGCCCGCCCTGGGGCCCCCTGTTGTAGGCATGGACAGCTCCACCTCCCGCCTTCATTGACCGCGGAACCCACTCCGAGAAGCCCTTGGCCTGGCCCACGCGGAAGGTGTCCGCGAGCGCGGTCGCCCCAGCTGTCAGGGCGTCTGCCCAGGCAGCGCGGGCCTCAGGCGACGCGGAGGGGCCGTCCTGGGGAGCGCCCTTCCAGGCGGCTGGCAGGCCACGGCGCGTGGCGTCTGGGAGGGGGCCCTCGGCTCCTCTGCGCAGCCAAAGCGCCAGGGCCTGCAACGGCCGCGCCTCTCCGCGGGCCGAGGGCTGTAGGCGTCCTCCAGGGCCCTTCGGTGGCCGTCGCCAGCGGTGGAGGGATGGGCGCCCCCTCCCGACCATCTTGCCTGCGTCGGCGGGGTCGATGTAGTAGATGCTCAGCAACTCGTCCTCAACGTGCCCCATGATGCCCAGGAAGGCCCTGTCAAGGTCATTCTGGCAGTTGGCGCCCTCGCAGAGCGCCTGCACCTCGGCGTCGATCCTCGGGGGCTCCCGAGCAGGACCCACTGGCCTCTCTAGCGGGAAGGGCCGCGGGGCGACGAGCCTCCTTTCCCCTCTTTCCTCGCCCCCCTGCTTCGGCGCGAGGGCCGCGGCTCGGCGCGGCCAGAGGGCGGGGGCGTCGATGACCCGGCAGCTCTGGGCCCCAGCTGCGGGCGAGGTCCTGAGACACGATGAAGAAGTCGAGCCCCGATGGCGGCGCGTCCTCGGCGAAGTGGCAGCCGCCGAGGCCCTCGGAGTTGCTGGCGACTTGGCCGCAGATGCCCTCGAGCCAGAGCCGAGCCTTATCCGTGAATAACCCAAGCCCAAAGTTGAAGCCCCCGCCGATCACGAAGGGCCCCCCGACGCCTCGAGCGCGCGCCCGAGGGCCCGCAGGGCCCCTCCCGAGGTTCTCTCCCAGGCGGTCGCCGCCCAGATACACGCTGGCCGCGAGGGCGCCGCCCCGCTTGACCCCCATCGGTGTGGAAGCATGTGTAGCTGCCCGTGGAGACATGCTGCGGCCGGCCCCCAGGTGCCTCGGCTGCTGCAGAGGAGGTGGCAGGCAGGGGCTGGGCCGCGCCGCGACCCGACCAGACCGCCGCGTCCGCGCCCCCTGGCGCTGCCTGCCGCCGCCGCAGGTCGAGGCTGTCCTGCTTCCTGCTGTCAGGGGCGAGGGCGCCTCGCAGGCCTCGGCGGCGCAGCCGCTGTTCCTCGCGGGCGGCGCCTCCGGGGAAGAGGCGGGTCTCTTGCGCGAGCCAGCGCTGCCCAGCACGCGCCCTCTTCGCCAGCTCCTGCGCCTCGCCCAGGGGCCCGCCCTACATGTGGTTGCGAGCGGTCCCCAACCAGAGCCGTTCGCGAAGACGAAAGTGAACAACTGGCCAGCTCGGCCCCCGCCACGGCGCCGCCCGCTGCTAGGTTGACGCCGGGGGCTTGCCAGCCTGGCCAGCCGCGCGGTCGGCCTTCGCTGCCGCCCCGAGCTCGTTCAGGCGCTCCCTGGAGATGCTCGCCTTCGCTGGGGTGGCGGGCCGCCCAGCTGGCGCCGCGCCGCCAGCGGCGCCGCGCTGGGGGCCAGCGCCGCAGGCGCCCGCGGCGCCCCCCGCACCCAGGGCCCCCGCCCTGCTGGCGCTGTCGGCCCCCGCAGTGCCAGCCTCCTGAGCAACAGGGCCGCCGGCGCCATCAGTGCCTTCGTCTTCGCACCGCCTCTTCTTGGTCTTCCTGCGGAAGTCCTCCTGCAGCTTGGACAATGCCTCTCGCCGTCGGCTGAGCTCCTCGGCGGCTGGCTTGAACATGGGCCCCACCTGCTTGGAGAACTCGGCCTTGAACTATTCGAGCGCGAGGCCCCACTCCGCCTGCTCCGCCTCGGTGAGGGCGACGCCCTCGAAGTCGAAGGCGTCGCCCAGCTCGAAGGAGAGGCCCTCTCTCCCAACCAGGACGGATTTGGAGGTTGGCAGAGACGGAAGCCGAGGCGCCCTGCTCCTTCTCGAGACAGGCCTCGGCATGGGCGGTGGCCCGCGTCTGCTCGTCGAGGGCTGCAGCGTATTCGGCGGCGAGGGCGTCCCCCAACTCCTGTCACTGCGCGAGCCATGAGCGGGCCTGCTCGGTGGCGTCTATGGCCTCGTTGAGGGCCTTGGTGGCCCGCCTGGCGGCCCCCCAGGCAAGCTGGGCCGCCTCGTCTGGCAGCTCAGCCCTAGTCGCCGCAGGCGCTGGCAGCAGCGCGGCCTCCAGGTGCTGGAAGGCGGTGACGGCGGCCTTGGGGAGCTCCTCCTTGCGGCGCTGGACGGTCTCGTCTCTTCGCGCACCGACTGGCTGGCAGCACGGCCACCTCTCCGCGGGGGGCGACTTGGCTGCCTGTCCGCTCGGCCTGCGGCCCAGGGCGGAGCGGGTGCAGGCGCTGCTGCTCGTGCTGCATGGTTGGCCCAGGCTCCCACGGGCTCTCTCGCTGGTGAGGGCGACGGGGCCAGCTGATGACCGCAGCTGGAGCAGCAGGGGCGGGTCTTCATGTCCACTTGTATTGTCACTTTGAGCACCGCGCAAATCCTGCTTGATCACCACGACGGCCATTGCTCACGGCAGTACGATCGGAAATTGAAGGACGTTGGCTCTGCCAACACTCCCCAGAGTGCTCACACCGCCCACGAAGGCCTCGCACCCGCTGGGGATGCACCGCCTTGAGCCGGCATGGCTACGGAGGGTGATGCGGATGCTGATGATGATGGTGGTGATGGTGATGATCGTGATGATCATTGTGACGACGATGGTGATGATGCTGAGGATGGTGTTCATGATTATGGTGTTCATTTTTATCATGAATAATATGATGGGTGCTATGATGGTGCTGATGCTGATGCTGATGATAATTTTGATGGTGCTGACGGCGCTGATGATGACAATGCTAATGATGGTAATGATGCTGGTGATGGTTACGACTAAAATTATAATGATGATGGTGGAGAGGGCGATGATCATGATGTTGATGGCGATGGTGGTAATGGTAATGGTGGTGACGATGCGGACGATGATGATGCTGGTGGTGATGATGATGATGCTGAGACTGGCGATGGTGATGCTGATGCTGATGACGATGATGGTGGTGATGATGATGATGATGGTGGTCGTGGTGGTGGTGTAGACGATTTAAAGCAGGGGGCGATGATAAGGAACACGAAGACGAGGAAGAGGAGGAGGGGGAGGAGGAAAAGAAGGAGGAAGAGGAGTAGAAGGACCAGACGCAGGAGGAGAGGGGGATCAGGAAAAGGACGAGGGTTGGACGGGAAAAGGAATACGAGGAGAAGGAGGAGGAGGACATTGAGGAGGAGAAGGATGAGAGTGAAGGCGATCATTAGCGACAAGGAGGACGGCGACGAAACAATCACACAGGCTTCTGCCGATCTTCCACTCTTCGGACCCTCTTGGGGGCCGTTTTGGAGCCCTCTTGGGCTGCTCTTGGGGCCCTCTGGGGCCATCCTCGAGCTATCTCGGGACATCAGAAGACCATCGGAAGAGAAAAGGCGAGACACCCAAAGACATAATTCGTTTAAGATGTTCGAAAGGTTTGGGTCTCTTGGAGGTCTTCTTGGGGGTCCATCGACACTTGGATTCGTCTTGGGAGTGGATTGGGGCCGCTGGGAGTCTCTTGGAAGCCACCTTGAGCCATAGCGGGATATCTTGAGCCATCTTGGAGGCCAGCTTGGGATCTCTGAGGCCTTCTTGCAGCCATCATGGGCCATCTTGGACGCTCCAATGGATCGCCGCCCCTGCCGTCCAGACCCAGGGATGGGGTCAGCGGGAGGGGTAAACCCTGCAATGGTCACCTTGGAACCTTGCTCATTTTTGCTATGCGTGTTGACTGTAGGCCCCCACAACGCTCAAAGAGGACCTAAACAGGACACGCAAGCGGGGCCCGAGAGGCAAAAGTCGCAGGTGCCCCTCAAGTTTTGTTATGGGCTTGACATCATCGCCTGTTCGGGCCTAAGAGCGTACAAGACGACCCCCAGGTTGTCCCGAAGACGATCCAAGAAGCCCCCCAAACCAAGGCGGCCCAAGAGTTCCCAAGAGGCCCCGACAAGGCCCCCCAAACGCCATCCAAACAGCCCCCAAAGCTTAAAAACTGCATTTGCGAGGGCCCCGAGAAGCCTCCCGGGACATCCCAACAAGCATCCTGGAGGCCCATGGCCCACAACCCAGGCACGGTGCTGTGATGGGCCGAAAACCCTTATATGTAGTACTTATGTGCGCACATACATCCGCCACCGTGCCGCTGGGCACGGAATGGGCGTGTTCTCAGGTTCTTTGCCCAGTCCCCTGCAGTCCTCGAGCCTCAGGGTTTTTAAAAGGGTCCGGACCCCAAGTTCCCAAACCTTCGTTGTCTTGGCGCGGTTCCCCTGGGCTCCGGGACATCTTCTCGCATGACTTTGGGGCCCAAGAGGGCTCCAAGACGGGCCAAGACGACCTCAAGAGGCCCCGAAGACGATTCAAGAAGGCCCTGAGTCGCCGAACGATCGCTCCAAGACTCCCAAGATAGCCCTCAAGACGCCCTCGCCTCGTCGGCTTCCCGACGCTCCCAGACGGCCGTAGAGGCCCCCAAGATTGCGCCAAAACGGCCCAAGTGGCCTCCAAGAAAGTCAAACCGGTCCAAGTGGGCTCCAAGACGGCCCAAGAGGCGCCAAAGACGGCTCCAAGAGGGGACCCAGCTGGGGGACCCGAACGGGCATTTCGAGCCCTCGGCCCCGAGGGGCCCCTAGGAGGCCCCGAAAGGCCCCCGACAGGCCCCGAGAAGCGCCCAGGAGGCCTCAAGAGGCCCCCAAGAGGCCCCCAAGAGGCCCCCAAGAGGCCCCCAAACTACCCCTAAGAGGCCCCCGAGAACGCTCCGAAGAGACCCCAAGAAGCATCCCTGAGAACTCTGACCAACAATCCAAGCCGAAGAGTCTCTTCGCTTCTCCTACCCGCCCTCTTCCATTCCCCCTCCCCGCAGCGGCCAATCTCCTCCACGGACTGCACCACCCAATCACCGGAGGGCCATAGAGGGCCCAGAATGAACAGAATGCGTTAATCTCGATCCTGATGGTCCTCCTCTTCGATGCTCCTCCGCCTCCTCATCCTCCTCCGCCATTATCATCCTCCTCCGCCTCCTCATTTCTCCTCTTCACATCTCTCTATCGCTCTCTCTCTCTCTATCTCTGTGTTTCTCTCGCTCACTCTAAGCATCTCTCTCTCTTTCTCCCTATGCTCTCGCGCTGCTTCTACTTTTCTCTCTGCCTCTCTCTCTCTCTCTAGTTCTGCCTGCTATGCGGCGCCGCGCATCCCATGGCGACAGGAGAGGCCGGGCGCACTTGATGCCGCGCTCCTCGTAGGGAGGAGGGGCCTTCTGAGCCTGCGCCGGCGACGCCGCTTGGGGGACAAGGACAGGAGGACAAGACAAGGCACCGTGAACCGAGCCCAACACATCGTCAACTGCGCGACACCTACTACATGCTGGCATCGGTCTGGCCCTGGGCCTATCGAGGCACATTCCCCTTCCCTCGCAGGTGAGCACCCGCCAGCAAGCGCTTCAGCATCGCAGGCGTCAAACTTCTGCGCTCGACAGAGGAGGAGGAGGAGGAGGAGGAGGATGAGGAGGAGGAGGGAGAAGGAGGAGGGGGAGGATCAAGGAAATGTTCTGCCTTGGCTTGTTTACGCCCCTCCGCGTGGATGCAACGCGCGACAACTGAACATAGATGTGCAATGCACCGCGCACACCCTTACACATTGGCAAATCACTGATCAGCATGTCATCCCTTTCGTTTGAGCGTCTCTCGCCCGCGCTTGGCATGGCTGTGCTCAAGGTGTGCCAGGAAGCAGTCGGGTCACGAATTGCACATTGCATGTGTGATTAGCCACTCCTGTTACACAGACCTCTTCCAGTGCGCTTCAAGCTCAGTGAAAGCAAGTGACGCTCATCCTGCGCAGGAAGTGCTACGGACTGCCCAAGGCATGGATGTGGAGTGGACGTGTCATTCAATGCAAGGCATATTCCAGAACGCCCCATGCGATCAGCGCAGGAAGCTCGCACTACCTTCATGGGGAGCAGGGCAGAAGAGTTTCCGATGTCCAGCACCGACTTCACAACAGCCTCAATGACATCGACTTTCCCATTGCGGTCCTGCTCAATTCCAGCATAGAACTCATCTGAATGATTGTGCCCAAGATAAACTGAACTTGATACCTGCATACTTTGAATCCAACGCGCTGCAAGTCTGACTTGGTAGACGGCCGGGTCTACAAACATGACCCCGCTGCCGAATATTCGAGAGACTGCTTTTGCCAGAACAGGAAAATGAGTGCATCCAAATACCAAGTAGTCGATCAAGGGCGTCCCATCTGGGCCCAGGTAGCTCCTGAACTTCTTTCGAAGCATTACCTCCACCTCTGGTACCTGTGGCCCTTTTTCCCAAGGGTGCATGTGATCGACAGCCAAATGGCACTCGCTGCAACCGATACAATCTGATGTGCGTGCTTGATCCTCGAACTCCACCGCGTTTTCAACTATGTAAAAACCTTCAGCTGTGCGAATGGAAGCCTGTATAAACCCAGACAAACATACAGAATCCGATGCAAAAATGCCTACAGCTCTTCTCTGCGGATCGATACGGCTCCTCGCTGCGAAAAAATTACCATAAGGGGGAGTGATTGGAATGACCGGATGATCTTTGAACGCGTCGTCCTGAAAAATCCCATGTTGGCCCATTGCATATGAAGCTAGATTGCAAGTCACCAAAGTCATACCAACGCCGCGGGCTTTCTGAAGCCATGTGACAATGTCACGGGAGAGCTCGGCGACACGGAGTGATGATATCTTGCTGTACCCTGGTTCTTCCAGGTCTCCTAGAAAAGCTACACGGACGTGAGGGAACTGCTCCTTTAGCTCCTTGTATACACTGAGGCCACCGATACCACTATCGAACATACCTACTTCGGGAGAATGGTCTCTGGTAACAAGTTTCTTCACAACTTGACTTCTGAGCGAGTGAAGCTCCTCGGCTTCAGAGCCACGATTCGAATCTAGCAGCATGTTGATCGCTTCATCCCATCCCTGACGGACAGGGTGATGATAGGCCATCCAACTGCGGATGCTATGACCCGAAATGTGAGGCTCAACTGTCGGCCCACGTGACACGAGCCGGATTTGCTGCGCTCTCAGAAGCGACCCACAGCAGAAGTGGACGCATCCGCCAACAAATGTCAGACCCAGACGGATCCAACACATGACGTAGCTACATTAGTCAGACATGCTCAAGCGCCAAGGGATTGTAGTCAGGTGCGTTTCTTGAGCCGAAGAGGCTACGAACTCCGATCTGGGTCGTGTTGATGCCACGACCTGCAATAGACCCGAGGTCGGCAATGCCACTGTGGCAGGGGCACGTGGACTCCTGGACAAGACTACGAGAATGATGACAATGCGACAACAAATCGGGAACCCATTATTCGTCAAACAATGACATCAACATAAAAGCAAGACTCCTACCGCGGAGGCGATGAGGCGTTGCGTAGAACAACGTGCAACATCGCACTCATGCGCCGCACATGCGCGTACGCGTGCTGCAGTCCCAGCAGCGCGGGTCCTTGAGCAGGATGGGGAGGAGGCCGAGCAGGGAGAGCGACAGTAGGCAGGAGGATCCGACTCGATCCTCCACTTCAACACCAGCTTGCGAGGTGCGCCGCCCGAAGCGACAGAAGGGGCTGAAACCGAACCCATGGCAACTGCGTTGGCTGCTGTCCGTGCTCCAGAAACGGCGCTCCCGCGTCAGGTGCACTCCTGGTCCGAGTCTGTGCTCTTCCTGCATCTAGGTGGCGACATCCGAACCTTACCCCCACCAACTATCGATTCTCCTGAACCGATGGGATGCGTGTTCGACGAATTCCGAGCCCTACCCCGCCGCCCATCGAGCTGCCCGAATCTTTGATCGGCGGGGGCGGGGTTCGGATTTCGCCGCCGAGCAGCGCCGCCACACTCACGGCCGACACTGGTGCCGAGGCCTGGTGCGAACCGAACCACAATATGAAGTCGCCACAGCGCAGGCCACAACCCCATTTGGAACAGCGGTTTCGCAAGAACGCAAAACCCACTCATGGTCATGGTTCACTATGGCGCCGCTGCCTCAGGCGAGGGTGAACACTCAAGACTCATGATTTTCCGCTCACGCAATTCACTTCACGTCGCACACGTGTTTGCTTTTTCTGGGCGAAACAGCGTCTGTGCGTTCGTTTTGTATTTGTGTTCTTCTTCCAGCGGGGAAACTGGAAGGGCCCCGTTGGAGTGGGTCCGCAGAATTGTGGGACCTTGGCCCAACGGCCCCGCCCAAAGTCCTTAGGCGGGGCCGTTGGGGCCGTGGGTAAAGATACTCCACTTCCTTTCCGTGCGTGCCCGGTAGATCGGCAAATTTATGACTGCGTGATGCTAGGTCTCTGCATCATCCCCGTGGCAATACATTGGCTTCAACATCTGGACATGTTGGGTTCTGCGATATCGATCGCTGCACGTGCTGAAACCGCCTGCCAGCAGGTCATTCATTGCTCAATTGAGGAAACACATGTCCTGGCGAAGGACACTGCCATATGCAAATGTGCATACCGCGAAGCAGATGACATCAAGGTGGGGTTACGAAGCGTGCGAAAAGCGGTCCGAACCGGGTGCGGGTACGCCATGCAGACACCGCCGCTGGGTCCTTCGGTGAAGCTCCCAGTGTGGCCACGACACATACAAGGCGAATCGGGTGCCAGTGCGTCATGCGGATCCTGCCGCTGGGGCCTTCGGTGGAGCTCCCTATGGACCACGAAACGTGTGAGGGACGTGCCGAATCGGGCGCGGGTACGCCATGCGGACCCTGCCGGTGGGCCCTTCGGCGGAGCTCCCTACTGGGCCACGAAGCATGCGAGAAGTATGCCGAGTCGGGCGGCGGTACGCAATGCGGGCCCTGCCGCCGGGGCCTTCGGTGGAGTTCCCTATCAGGCCACGGAAAGATTGAGGGGTGTGCCACAAAGAAGCGGGGCCGCCATGCGAACCCTGCCACTGTGGCCTTCGGTGGAGCTGCCTATGGAGCCACGAGACATGTTAGGGGCGTGCCGACATGCGAGGGGCCCCCACGCGAACCCTGCCACTGGGGCCTTCGGTGGAGCTCCCCATGGGGCAACGAAACGTGTGAGATGCTTGCCGAAATCGAAGCGATGCCGCCATGTGCGCACTTTGTCACTGGGGGCTTCGCTTGAGATTCTCATGGGGGCACGGCGACGAGGACATACGGAGAGCAGAAGCACGGAGAGGAACGATAGAGGAGGGGGAGGAGGAATGAGTGAGTGAGACTCGAGGCGCTGCGGTCTCAAAACGAGAACCCAATTACCACGGGATGGTTGGTTAGAGAGGGAGGCGGGATGGGAGGAGACGCAGGACGCTGCGGACTCAAAACGAGGACCCAACACCACAGGACGGTTGGGGAAAAAGAAAAGGGGACAAAACATGCGCGTGAACCGAACATCGCGAACTTGATCCATGACCGCAGCGACAACTTGCCTACTACGATTCCTACCAACATGGACCGACCCGAAGATGGTCCCCATGAATCCGCAAAATCCGAAACTTCCAGGACACCGTGTCAATGATAACGCCAACTACCCTGGCCAGGCCCTTTCCTGCGTCAGGGTCAGTCTGCGCGCCTCCTGGATGGGGCCAGGAACGCATTCACACAATCACAAACACACACGCACACGCACACACACACACACCAAAAAACAAACACACAAACTCACAAACTCACACACAAACACATGCGCACACGCACACACGCACGCAGGCACACAGGCATACAGGCACACACGCACACAGGCACACACGCACAGAAGCACAGAAGCACACAAGCACACAAACTCACAAGCACACACACACACACACACGTACACGCCAGTCGTCGCGCCGTGGTAGAGGCGATCCGCTCGCGCGTCGAGGAACCCGGGTTACGGCATGTCGACTTGTCCCACATGCAAGCGGGGGGACGGCCAGCAAGGCACACACAAAAACACACACGCACACACGCACACACGCACACACGCACGCACGCACACACGCACACACGCGCACACGCACAGACGCGCACACGCGCACACGCGCACACGCGCACACGCACACAGACACAGGCACAGACACACGCACACGCACACGCACACACACACACACACGCACACACACACACATTCACACACACACACACTCACACACGTATATATATATAGATATATATATATATATATATATGTTTTATATTGGCGGTAGCAGCCACGCGCGCGGTGACGATGCGTAATTAAACAGTAAGAGTACGAAGCGCGGAGCCGCGGCTGGGCCCTCAGGAGTCGCGTTGGATCCCGCAGCAGACACACACACACACACGATGTGCTGTGCTGTGTTGTGTAGTGCTGTGCTGTGCTACGCTGTGCGGCTTTACACACGCACGCACGCAGCATGCCTGCGCTGAGACGAGCAGCTGCGTGCTTGCTTCCGGAGACATTGGTTTGGTATGCCAGCCGCCGGCCCATCCTCGGCAGCACGCTGTCTGTCGCTTCCCTCCCCGTACCCTCCCCCCTCTTTTCGTTCGTGCTTGCGGCGAGACGCGCCCGCTGAGAAACCACGTTCTGGACGAAGTCCTCCGAACTGTGTTCCGGACGTGGCTTTTCGGAACACGGTCCTCCAGGCTCTGATGCCCAACTCCCGGCTTTCTCTAATCCGCCGCACTTTTGCCGTTCTCCCCGTCCCTGGGTGCGCGCGACGGCTCGTCTGTTGGCTTGATCGCTGCTCCTGGCTTTTGACTGGACCTTCACGCCTCCCCCCTTCCCCGTTCTCCGCTCTTTCTCCGCTCACCTCTCCAAAAATACATCCTCGGAGGCAATGTCGTATCACGCCGTTTGCCGTGCACCTTTCCGCTGGCGCTGGTGATCGTCGGCCTGCTCTTCGGTTCGAAAGGCTGGATTAGTCCGCCTCGACAACCGGCTTTTGCCCAGGGTGGCTGATGGTCTACGACCTCCACCCCCACTTGGTTCTCTGGCTGGGGGGGGGGGCAAGATCTGTCCGCAATGCCCGCCGTGCTGCAGCTCAGTCCCCACTTTCGTTTCTCCTCCCTCCCTCCTTATTTACACGCGTGTGGCGTTACGGTTTAGGTGGGTTTCTGCGCGACCCCTGGAGTCTAAGTGGAGCGTGTGCTGCAGGAAGAAAAGGGGTCCTTCTACAGCCCACCAACCAAACCAAACGCCGACGGACCAAGTCAGTCAACAAAGGCCTTGACTGACTGTTTTGGGTCGGCGCGTTCAACGGCCATCCGTGGAGGTTCAAGCGGTGGCAGATCAGCAGATGGACATTGGAGGCTCCGCTTACGCTTGTGGCCGCCAGCCTGTTATTCGGTTCGAGGGGCTGCGTTTGTCCGCCTCGACAATTGGCTTTTGCCTACGTAGGCTGGCTAATGGTCCGCGACCTCCTCCACCAATAGGTTTTACAGCTCGGGGGGGAGCCAAGCGGTGTCCGCTTCGCCGACCGCGCTCCTGTATTGAAAGCGATGTTGTATCACGCCTCTTCCGCACAACTTTTCGCAATCGCCCGTGGGCGTCGGCCTGCTCTTCGGTCTGAGGGGCTGAATGTGTCCGCTTCGGGAACGATTGTTTGCAAGGGCCGTGGGAATGTCCGCGACCTCCGCTGTCTGTTAGTTCTTCGGCTCGGGGGGGCAGACGTTGTGAGCCTGGCCCGTCGCGCTGCAGCCCGCACCCTGCCATCGATCGAAGCGGAATGCAAGGCAGTGCGTTCTCTCTCACACACCCGCGCTCCCACACACTCGACCCTGCAATGCGCATGTGCGGAGTCGCGCGGTCCGGTGCGCCCACATCAATACCGCTGAAATGGCCTGACAACCTTCCACGCCAGCTGGCAACACACCACGGCAGCAGGCACGCACGCCTGCCAGGCGGTGTCGTGGGAGCTGGTTCGTGCTCGTATGATGCGACGCGCGTCTTTGGCAACAGTAGATCCCACCAGGGCTTGGAAGGGGCCGGTCCTTGACGGATGGGATCGCAGAGCAGCGTGCGATCGGGTGTGTGGCGGTGTTGGGCGGCTGTACAGTAGACCGTGCCCCACCAACGTACCAACCCCTCGGCCACCGCCGTTGGCATTGCTTGCGAGGCGCGCGCCTGACTCGAGTTGGTGTGGCGATACGGCGTTCTGGTTTACAGCCGGGGAATGAGCGAACCTCCCCGGCCCCCAGCCCCGGCACACACATAGACAAACGCACACAACACTCAACACACAACACACAACACACAACACAAAACACATAACACACACGCACACACGCACGCACGCACACACATACACACCAGCGCACGCACGCATGCACGCACGCACGCACGCATGCGCGCACGCGCGCACGAGCACACGCGCGCACGCACGCACGCGCACGCGCACACGGGCACAGGTACACCCCCATACACACACACATACGCACACACACACACACTCGCCAACGCACACACACACACACATACACACCCACACACACACACAAACACTCTCTCTCTCACACACACACGCGCACGCACACGCACACGCACACACGCGCACGCACGCACACACACGCACACACACACACACACACACTCACACACACACAAACACTTACGCACACGCGCGGACATTTCACGCACACACCCGTACACGCTCGCGCACACACGCACATACACACACGCACACACGCGCACACACACACACTCACGCACAAACAAGCACACGCACACACAATCACACACAGACAAACACAAACACACACTATCTCACACACACACAAACACACACTCGTACCTACACAATCATACACAGTCACGCACACACATCTCTATTATAAGTCTTTTACAACCCCCGCACAATTATGGAAACTAGTTATCTTTTCGACGGCCCCATTGACTGAGTAGGGCACCGACAATACTGGGAAAAAAACATATTTCTCCGCGGCACCCGCCGCACAACGACGACGACGACGACGAGACGAAACAGGAGACTGTGAGCAACGCCTTCGGCGAATAATGTGTCGATCTAGATTGCAATCCTCATACAAACGTGCTCCAGCTTCCTCTGTCGTGCAGGGTAGCCCACGGAGCACTATTCCCTGGAACAAATAACCTCCCAAAATGGCCCAACGAGCCAGAGGCGTGCTAAGATCTCCGGAAACTGTTTCACTGTATTTCTGCTTCGCGCGCGCAGAGCGGCCCTTAGGGGTCCCCGGACGCAGAGTACCCCAGCCAGGTCGGGCCAGAGATGGTTTTCCTCCTGGGCGCGGCTTTCAGGCGCCCCAAAACGATCTAAGAGGGCCCCAACAGGCGCCCAAGACGGTCCAAGATGGCTCCGCATC
>CAUYUJ010014477.1:0-2500 GCA_963575745.1 Prorocentrum cordatum
CCAAGGGGCCCCCAAGACTCGCCCACGATTTTTTCTTCTCTATCAACGACATCAAGCAGCCGGCCAATGTCACACGAGGAGGGGCACCTGGGCGTCGCAGTGGACGCCCAGGCAGGGCCACCCTTCGGTGCCCCGCCGCACGGGCGGCGGGCGAGCCCGACCGAACGAGCGAGGAAAACCCGCAGCGGTAGTCGGGACACTGAGGACCTTCAGCAGTACACACAGCAACCCCGACTGCCGCGGCGCCGCCGCAGTGGCGGGACCAAGGGCCCCGTGAAGGGCCCAAGAGGCTTCCAAGAGGCCCCAGGAGGGGCCAAGACGGGGAGCTCGAACGGCCATGTGGAACCTTCCGCCCAGTGGTGGCCCCGGAGACGACCAGCAGGCGAAATGAGAGGGGGTGGCCGTCTCAAAGGCGGCGGCGCTTCTCGGCAGCCCTCTGGCCTTCTGAGAAGCCCTCTGCGGCTTCGAAGGAGGCCAGGAAAGACTTGTCGGAAGGCTGGCGGCCTCCTGAGCCTTCTGAAAAGACCCGCCCCCTCTGCCGCGTCCCCCCCCAGGCGCACCGCCGAATGACGACACGACCGCGCCGCCACCACTTGCAGGCACAGCCACCGAGACGGGCGCGCACCCCCGACATCCTCTCGTTGTGACAAGATCACGGCGGGAAACTTGGGCCACTTCCAGCCTGGCCATCGCCCGGCCTCAGAACCGTCAAAAAACTACTCGGGATGAAAAGCAGTCAAGCAGTCCCAGGGAGGGGAGTCTAGACCTGTGGGGGTCCACGTGCGAAAAAAACACGACGTCGGAGGTCTAGGATGGCAGGCTTGTGTCGTGAAGACCCCGGCGCCGGTTTCTGACACAACGTGGACAGGCAGGCCAACCTTCAGCGATCGACGGCGCCTCGATCGCCACACCGCTCCACACTGGCCGACTCTGGGCCACGCGGCGCTCAGCATCGAACGCCCGCGGCGGCATCGCCGCCGCGTCGGCGCGACGCGAACCTGCCGCGCCAGGAGGAGCTCCAAGCGAGGAGGAGCGCGAGAGGACTTCTCGCGGCCACGGCGGGCCTCGGCAACGCGAGCGGGCCCCCCGGCGCAGATCTGATGCGAGCGGCCAGAGGAACAGGGTGACGAGACCTCCTGCGCATGTCCACTGCTACCGTTGGCGGCGCGCACAAGGGGGTGGAGGGAGTGGGGAGGGCATCTTGGAAGGAGGCGGCTTCCCAGAAGGCGCCGGCCTTACATCTATAGATAAGGCCCGCGCCTTCTGAGAAGCAGGGGTGCCTCTAAGAAGCCCTCCCCCCTCACCCCACCCCCCTCTGCGCGTGGCTGATCCTAGCCAGGCCCATCCTGGGCCCAGGAGCGGTACATATATATATATATATATATATATGTGTGTGTGTGTGTGTGTATATACACACACATACAAATATATAGATAACATAGATATATATAGATAGATGCCTCCCTCGCCAAGCCAGGAGGGCGTACAACACAGCTCCTGGGCCCAGGATGGGCCTGGCCAGGAGCAGCGGACATGTATAGATCTCGTCGCTCAAAAAAACGGAGCCCATCCTCAGCCCAAAGTGGTCCTTCTTCCAACGGCCTGACTGCGGGAAGCCGACGGCCGTCTCGGAAATCGAAGACCTCAGCGAACGACTGAGCCGGCGGCGCATTGCAAGATGTGGACGTCTGGGAGATTGTGCCCTCTGTAAGCCCACCTGAATAGCATCGGTAGTGGGAAATAGGTCCATGGAGACAGAGGTTGATGGGGGGAGAATTCAGCATGAAGGAAGCCCAGACCTCCACAATACTGAGGAAACAATGCGGATGTCTGCTCACCGCTTTCGGCCTCTCGGGGCCCTTGCCGGGCCCGCACCCGCCCCCGGGGCGGCATGGTACAGCAAGACCAAGAGAGAAAGAAATGTGCTATGCATGCTAAGGGCATGGGGCGGGAGTTCCACCAGCACATACAACCACGACACCGCAGCAACTGACTCTTACCCATACCCCTGCTCTTGCGCCTCGAAGACATCCCCTCACGCTGCATGGTCGGGGCAGAAACACTGGTAAAAGAAGCGGACGACGACGATGACGAGGAGGAGAAGGCGGAGGAGGGGTAAAAGGAGGATAAGGGGCGACCGAGAAGGAGGAGGAGACGGGCACTGTTAGTACGGGTTGAGTACGCGGCCGAATACTGAATCTCGAGGGCTCGGGAAAGCACCAGCAGGGCGCCAAAGTATGGGCCTGCCAGCGGCTCCTCAGCGCTACGACCTGCGTGACAAGAGCTCGCGGAGTAAACTGTGACTAACTCGCGCGAATTAGCGGGGCACCGACAAGAGGGGGACATGACACGACTCTCGGGCTGGAAGAGAGGGAGACAGGAAGAAGGAGCCCGAGTCCGGGTCGGTGAGACCTGCCGACAGGAGCTGTTGCTTTCAGCATCCGCCCGCCAGCCAGGGGAAGGGGCGCTCAATTCGAACTACCATACACCCGACGAAGAC
>CAUYUJ010014477.1:7500-62500 GCA_963575745.1 Prorocentrum cordatum
GATCTTAAAACCGCGCGGGCCCACACACAACCAACTCACTGGTATGCTTCTGGAGCTGAATGTGCAGATGGTGAAGTTTCAGCAGTGACCTGGACGTGCGTGCGAACAACGGCCTGTAATGATCACCTTTCAAGGCTGACACGCCGCCGAGTACATGGGCAAGCTGTTGGCTATCTGTTTGCATTCAGAATGCACCATCTGTCGCCCAAATGAGCCCCAGGAGCTGTCACGAAGGTTGGGCTGCAAGAGCTCAGATACCCCCGTCGGGAGGCGGACCGCGACCGGCATCGAAAGAACACCTTCTGCTCGCTCCGCCCGTTGCGCCGGAAGTCACCACTTCCTGTACCATCGTGTCGGCCCTTGCGAATCGACGCTAGTCGACGCTATATCGACGCTACTCGTCTCCAAACCGACGCTGAGTCGACGCTGACCGACGCCAAATCTGCGTTATCTCGTCGACTCCCACACGCTAATCGACGCTAGTCGGCGAGAAAGACGGAATTAAGAGGCCATACCAGGCCCCCACGACGCGCTACCGAGCACCACTGACTGCAAAGGCCCTCCGGAGACAACTCGAACGTCTTTATCCACTTGTTTTAGGCGAGGCCCGTCCCCCTACAGGAGATGTTGGACGAAAAATTCAAACCACCCAAAAAATCTCAGAAAGCTCGAACCGTATATATATATATATATATGTGCGTGTCTATAACTATATGTATACATATATTCTTCGACCGAAAAAGTTATACTACTTTCGAATCTTCAACCTGTAAAAGGGACAGACCCGACACAACACTGAGAGGCCATACCAGGCCCTCACGACGCGCCACCGAGCACCACTGACTGCAAAGGCTCTCGGAAGACGACCCGAACGTCTTCACCCACTCGTGCCTGGAAGAGCAACTCCGCCGATGCGCCCCCCCCCGACCGCCTCCGCTCGTCTGCCGCGCGCGGGCAGAGGAGGCCCCCAAAGATTTGCCGCTGCGTGCCCCGCCCTCGAGCGCACGATCCCCGACCGACCGCCGTCATCGTCTTGAATGCACTGCCAGCGTTCGCGCTGTTCCGAGGCGGGAATTTCTACATGACCACAGCCTGGAGGGTCAGTTTTCGGAGCCTCGACAGGCGGTGGATATGGACATACTCGGGTCCCCCAGGGCCAACATAGATTCATATCCACCGCCCGGCGGGGCACCAGAACGTCGGTTACCAGGCGGTGGACATGGATAAATCCCTCCCTCGCAGCCGTCTCTCCCCCACCGCCCTGTCGATCGGCAGCCGCGCGCCGCCGCGAGCGGGCTCTCACCAGAATCTGCGCCCCGGGAGCGCACGCCCCGAGCCGACCGATGCACGGCGCGCATCGCACGCACGGGAGCAAACTCCAATCCAGCTGCTGACACCAACCTTGCGATACAAAACGGAGCTCGCTGGTTTCATAGCATCGTCGATTCGTCGGGGCGGCGGCAAAAACGAAAGACCCCCCGCAACATCAGAAGCTCCCACGCCCTTCACGCACGCAACAATCCGGCAGCATGGCGCCAAGTCTCTGAACCGCGCACGGCGCAAGCTGCAGGCCCCATCGCTCAAGCACAAAGTCACTAAGCAGCTTCAAGACTGGCGCGTTCCAACTTTGCAGCGCGGACTGGCGTCGGTAGCGACAGGTTCCGGCACGGCCCAAATTGGAATCCACGCTGTCGCCCGCGGCCCCTTTGGGGCCCAGATATTAGCCGAATAACATGAGTCCGTTTTCTTTTTTGCGAAATAACGCGGTTCCGCGCTGCTCCAAAGATAAAAGCCCGATGGAACAACCCACCGCACATGCACTGCGATGAGCTCACCGCGAGAATTGCGACATTGAGCGATGAACTCGCGATGATGATGCATCACGCCCTCCCCGGCGGCACACAATACTACGCTGTCGGCCCAGATCTCACGGTTCACGAGGAGCCCAAATTCTCCGTCGCCTGGCAATCTATATCCAATCCATGCCTCCATCCACACACTGACTAGCTCTGACATGCGCTCTAATAATCCCCTCCACTCACCTGGAGTTTCCACTCCGCCCCGCCTGCTTCCTCCTGCACACGTGCATCGCCCATCTTCGCCTACCAAGGGCAAGCGGACGCCCGCTTCACGCCCGCTCGGTCACCGCGCGCACAGGCCGAAGCCGCGCGAAGACACTCCGCAATTGAGCAAGGAATCCTTCGCCGGCCCACGCGCCATCAGAACGCCCCGTCACCGACCTATCACCGGCGGGCCCCGAACGGAGCGATGAAACACTTCGCGCGCCGGCCCCGTCATCTTCGCTGTAGATGCCCCAGCTCGGGACACGCGGGAGCGGACGCAGGACGGACGCGCTGAATCCCTGAGCCTTGGACGCAGCATTCCCAGATACGACGTTTGAAGGTTGGCCGATTTGGAGATCCAGCGCAGGTCTCCGAATCGCCCCATAGCTTTCGCCTTGGACAGGCAAGCCGACACATTCCAAGAAGCACCAGTAGGGCGATCGCGGCACCGATGAGCCCGCATAAGCGCTCCGCTGAAAAATGAACGCGAAATACACCTGAGAACGAGATCGCGCGACACACACCCGGGGCAATGCCACGCGCAGGCCCTCGCCGGCAAGACATCCTCAAGCTCGATATCCTCGAAGCCGCGGCCGCCCAGCGATCGTTGCGAGCTGCCCGCCACAGCCGTCGCGCCTGTTCGCCTTGCCGCGAACGCGGGTTGTCCAGGCCCGCACATTGGCCCGCGCCGAACTGGAACGCCCCCCCCAACCACTCCTCTGTAGAAACTTTGGACGCCGCCCATTTCGAAGGAAGCCGGCAGCGCACGGCCCCTTGATATCGCGTTTTTGTTCAGACCTTCAACCCTTCCAGCCGCTCGCGGAGAAACAGATGCTGGAGTGGCCCTCCGAGACACCCAATACAAATTCAACGACGATATTCTCCCCCTGTCGATTTCGACCCAGAGGAGCGCCCAGATGTTTTGACCCGCGCGCGGCGCCGCGCATGGAAGCCGCCCCCTGGGCAGCGGCAAGCGGCGGAGAAACGCCCACGGGAGATCTCGAACAGAAAACCACGACGAAGTCGCCCCAACGTCGGGGGCGCCCAAGAGGGGGAGGCGGGGGGGGGCGCGCGTCGCGGCCAGCGGCGCGCGCGCGGCCCAGGGGCGGCCAGAGGTGAGCGCGGCAGTTCACGGTTTGGACATGTGTAGCGAAGCCCCCCCTGGTGAGAAAGATGGGCCACGGGCCCGTGGACTGGGTGCTCTCAGGGCCTGGCCCCGCGCCGGAGAGTCTAGGCGACGCCCCGCGCAGTCGGGCCATGTGTTGCCCGGCCTGGTGTTCTTAATCTTTACATTCGCGGGCGGCCTGGCCTGGCTTTTCCTGGATGTTCCTTGCTTCTCCGCGTTCTTGGCGCCTTCTTTCGCTCCGGGCGCGCGCCGCGGCGCGCGCCTCTGGTCGCGCCGGGGCGGCCCCGGGCAGCCGACGCGATGGCTGTCTTCTTGGCGTCGAACCCCCAGGAGTCCCGACCCGTTCCCCGGGGCCGGCGGTTCTTTTTTCCTCCCGAGTCGTTCTTTGATCGGGCGCGGCCAGGGGAGGGTTCGTGACTAGGGGAGAGTGATATCGCGGCGGGGGCCGCGATGTCTCCCCAGGTTTCACGGTGTCTTTTCTCGGCTCGGCGCTGCGAGGTCTCGAACAAAACCTCTTCGAACCCACCTGACTGAATATTAAGAACACCAGGCTGGGCGACACATGACCCGAACGCCCCCCGCACCGACGCGCGTCGGACGCATCGCCCGCTCGGGAAGTCGCCTAGATTTTCTGGTGCGAGGCCAGGCCCCGAGAGCAACCAACCCGCGGGCCCGTGGCCGATCTTCCTCAGCTGGGGGGAGCTTGCGCTACAAATTTCAAAACAGTGAATGGCAATACTCATGCAAGATCTCGAGCAAAACCTCTTCGAACTCACCTAGCTGAGTATGAAGAACAGCAGGCCGGACAACACGTGATCTGAGCGCCTCCCGCACCGACGCGCGTCGGATGCATCGCCCGCTCGGGAAGTCGCCTTGACTCTCTGGCGCGAGGCCAGGCCCTGAGAGCACCCACTCCAACTCCGCACGCCGACGCGATCTCGGCCTCGACGGGCCCGCGGTCCGCCCTTCTCAGCAGGGAGGGCTTTCGCTACAGATGTCCTAATAGTCAACGACGATACCCGCACGAAATCTCAAACATAACTGGACCAGAGAACAAACGGCACCACCCCACCAACAGCCCCGCGGGCCGCATTGTATACCAGGACGTCTGGCGTGGGTTTTGCGCGGCATGCGCCGCGGCCCCCGACGGGCCGCAGCGCAACCTGGAACGCCGAGGCGGCGGGACTCCTCGGAAGCCCTCGCGCCAGTTGTTCGCAAGGTGGACAAAAATGTTCCTAGATGGTCCTTGCCGACAGAAAATGCACACGTTCGAGCGCTGTCAAGGTGGGCGCCACGTGCGCTGACCGCTCGCATTCCCAACACCTCCGTCCGAGGAGTGATCCGGCGCTGCCTTCGTACTGCGCGGGAGCGGAGAGGGCTCAGCACAGCTTCTCCAATAGCGCCCTGCATGTTTCCTGGAAGCGTCACGAGCCACGCGTAGACCTCGCCCAAGCCGTTTCTGACAGTCCCTCCAAGATGCCACTGTCTCCTCCCGCACCTCGTCAGCAGAATCCCTTGCCTCATACTCTCCCACATTCTCATTTTCATGTATGAAACGCGCACTTAAAACTAACGATTGACTGCCAGGGCCTCGTGCCAGAACAGGGCCACCCCAAAATGTGTCGCACCTCTTGCCCCTCACATTCCGATTCAAGCTTCCTAACACCAAGACGCCACAATCGAACCCACTCACCCCGGCAAGTTCGGGCTTCTTGCTACGGCTGCTATGTACAACATACCTCGTGTCACAAAGTGTGCGCCCACTGGTCCACTTCGGGATCTCCTGAAGGCACACGAAAGCGCCCCCAATACACAAACGCTTCAAATTCCTGGAGATCCGATGCATTTCAACAGGATTATTTGTGCGCAAGTTGTAGGAGATAACCGAGAAACCTCTTCCCCCGGACCTCGAATTCAGCGGCGGGCACCCCTACTGTCTAATTGGTGAAGGGTCCCTTCCTCCGGGCCCGCCTGACTCCTTCTTCTGCGGCTGTCTTGGACAGGCCACCGATCCGAAACCCCTCAGCATGCCATACAAGACCTCCTCCAACCTGAACTTCGCATAACACGGCAGTTGGCTTACCACCCATATCCCCCTGCACGTCGGATTTGTTGATAACCACTTTGAAGACGAGGATCCAATCCGATTTCGGCTCCAATGTCGATTCGATCCCCTCCAGTACCCAGTCCTCGGCGCGCCCGAGCTTGGTATACTGCGCCTGGACGTCGGGGTGGCGCTCGGCGCGCACGTAGATCACGGCGCCCACTTTGTTTCATTACTTGTCATCTTTCGTGAGGTAGCCGTTCCAGATCCCACAAATATCCTAGAAGTACTCGGGCGTCATGGGATTCTTGATGGCGTAGTTCCTGGGCCCCTTGAGCTGCATCTCCCTGACGTGCTCACGGAGTTCCTACGGAAGTTTCCCTTCAACTCCAAGACCACTTCGATGGCCTCGGTCGTATTAATCCCATTGGAGGATGTGTCATCCCATTCGCACAATCCTTCGATTTCGACGAAGGTGGCACGCCAAGAGCTCGCAAGCTGACCCGTCTCGAGCTTCCCGACCCGCTCCTCCGAATCCGTTTGAGACTGCTTGATGCCCGTGACATCCCCCTTCAAGGTCTGGACGTCCTGTTCGATCTGGCGCAACATTTCCTTCATCTTTTCCTCTTGCCTTCTCACAACAAGCTGTCCCCAGCGTTCACCCACCATGCCGAAGGTGAAGCCATCAAGAGGGAAGTGTGAGGCGAAGTGCGAGGTGAAGTATGAGGCGGATATATGGTGATTCCCTCTTGAGCCAAGTATGGTTCCCTCTTGAGGCAAAGATATGTTTGAGCAAAATGGCTTGAGCCCAAATGGCTTGAATCAAAATGGCTTAGCCTTACTATTGGTATCACTTGTAGTGTTAGTATTATTCCCGGCGTGCTAAATAATATGATTAGTCCTCTTACTCTTCCGACTAGCATTGCAAACATCATCAGTGGGGTTCTCGTTTTCTCTGGACACCCCCGCGCAGGAACAGGATCACTCCCACACCCTCACCGTTTTCATCATCACTCCACCATAATCAATCACCACTACCATCATCCCATCATGGCCATCGGTCATCACCATCATCATCACCACGCCATGTTTCCACATTCGCCAACACCACAACATGAGCATCATCACCATCGCGATCATCATCATCGTAGACCTCATCATAAGCATCAGCATCATAATCATCATGCTTACTACTATCATCAGATAACCCGCATCAGCATTATCAACATCAGCAGCATCATAATCATCATCAGCATCATCAGCAGCCTCATCATCATCATCATCACCAGCATCAGCATGATCATCATCACCATTATTAGCATTACCATCATCAGCATGATCATCATCAGCATCATCATCAGTCAGGAGGTCTCCAGCGAGAGCCTCGTCTCTGAGTGCACTGCGAAGAAATATCGGGAGCCCCCTCCCTATAGGGCCCGCAGCTCACGTTACCGATCCGAACGGGTCACCGGGAACATTAACTGTCATCACTTCTGGCCTCCGCAAGCTTGAAGAGGAAGGACGTTTCTAGCGGGAGCCTCGTCTTTGAGTGCAGCGCAAGGAAGTCTCAGGCGGAAGACCACTCCCCATGGGGCCCGCAACTCATGTTACAAATCCGACCGGGTCATTGGGAACCTGTACCTGTCGACATTACTGGCTTTTCTACCATGAGTAAAAAAAATCTCATGCGGGAGCCTCGTCGATGAGCGAATTGCGAGGAAGTCTCAAGCGGAAGCCCCCTCCCTATAGGGCCCGCAGAACACATTACCAATCCGAGCGGGTCATCGGCAACCTTAACTGTCATCACTCCTGGCCTCCTAAAGCTTGAATATGAAGGACGCTTCTAACATGAGCCTCGTTTTTGAATGCAGTGCGAAGAACTTGCATGCGGGAGGTCACTTCCCACGGAGCCCGCAGCTCATTTGACTAAGACGACCAGGTCATTGGAAATTGGTACCTGTCGTCAGCCCTCTCCATATAGGGCCCGCAGCTCAAGTTACCAATCCGGGCGGGCCATCGGGAACCTCTAAACTGTCGTTACTGCTGGCCTCTTTATCTTGAACACGGAAGCGGTGTAAGGCGAGACCCGCGTGTGAATGGTTTGCGAAGAAGTCCCAGGCTGGAGCCCGCAGCCCATGTTATTCATCCGAGCGACTCATCGGGAGCCTGTAACTGTCGTCACGTCTGGCCCTTTCAAGCTTGAATATGGAAGAAGTCTCGGACGGGAGCTTCGTCTGTGAGTAAGCCACGAGAAAATCTCAAGCGGGGGCCCCCTCCCTATGGGGCCCGAAGCTCATGATACCAATCCGAACGGGTCATCGGAAATTTGCAATTGTCGTCACTTGTGGGTTCTTGAAAGTTGGATACGAACGACGTCTCGAAGGGGAGCCTCGTATGTGAGCGAACTGCGCGGTAGTCCGAGGCGGGAACCAAGCGTCTCTGTGAAAGAACCGCGAGGAAGTTTTGAACGGGAGCCGAAGGCGCTGACGACGACAACTGAGCCGAGGCGCGGGCGAGGAGCTTGCGCATACTCAGGCCCAGCGAGCAGGAGTTCATGCGGCACAGATCAGGGACGCGCGTCGTAAGCCGGTCGAGGTTAACCGTGATGCACGAGCCCCACTTAAACTCGACGCTGACGCAAGGTCAGGCGCTGCGCAAAGACATCACATCACAATCGACTGCACCAGGGATGCGGATTTTGGTCGCACGGGCACGTCGGACGAGCACTGGCCCCAGCGCCTCTACGTCATGTTCTCACGCGCCACGCGCATGCCAAACATGCTGATCCTGTGGCCGCCCACGCGAAAAGTCATAGAACGCGGGCCGCCGGCGTCCCTGCGAAAGGCGCTCGTGGAGTTCGAAAAGAGAGCGCAGAGCTCCAAGGTTGAAGCGGAGAAGCTCACGGCAGAGCTGGGCTGCGCGATGCCTCCCGCCTGAACGCGGCCGCAACTAGCTTGAGACCTGCAGGGTTGTCCCAACGGGTTGCTGTCGCGCCTCAGCAGCTCGCGGGGTTGTCCCAACGGCCTGGCCCGCGGGGTTCGTCCCAAAGGCTTCGCGACCTGGCCATCGGAGAAAGCGCAAATGCCGGCCGTGGCCGCAACGGCGCCAAGGAAAATCGACCTGCGTGTTTTTTTGTAGACGGGCGCGAGAGGTGGATGGGGGAGAAGAGACAGGAGGACGAGGAGGCGGCAGAGCACAGGTCGGGAAAGGGGCCTCCACCAGGGCGAAACAGCGAAGGGCGATGAGGAGACCGGAAGAGAGCCTCTGCACTCACAAGGACGACGATGAGGTTCCAGATTAGTTTGGGAGGCTCTCATGCGGAGTCCTACTGCCGGAGAAATTGCCATTACTATCATTATGATCATTAACCGTCTTATGATTCTTATAATTAATACTCGTATGAGTCTTATTATTATTAGTAGTATTATTATTCTTCTTCTTATTCTTCTTCTTCTTAGTATTACCGTTATTCTTACTAATACGATTAATACTATTATTCGCGGCGCCGAGGGGGAGGAACCGAGGTCAAGAGTTCCCTGGAGCGCCTCCGAGATGCCGGAACCCATTCGCCCTCTCTTGCTCCCCAGCGCCCCCCATGTAGATGTCAAGGAAAACAGTCTTGTCAGAGCTGCATTCCGAGGGAACTCGGGGCACGTGTTTTTGCTGCTGTACAGGAGGACACAGGAGGACACAGAAGGGCATGCCAGCACTATGTGCTTGTGTTGGAGGCGCACGTTCGACCCGGTACGCAAATCTTACTGCGGAGCGTTACCAAGGCGGTCGGGCCAGAAAGCGACCGCCACGGTGCTCATACTGCAGGCTGTTTCAGTGAGGGGCGCGTCGCCCTTGCGGAAGCGATGCATCCGACCGAGAACTGCTGGAGTGCCACCAGAGTCGCCGAGCACTGACCTGACCGGCCGTGTCTGCCGCCTCGGGGCCACAGTGAGCCAGAGGTCAGCACTCGGACCTCTCCGGCATCACCGGAAGGAGCTCGGCCGACGCACACGCTGACAAAGATCAGTATCGTTGAACCGATCCCCATCCCCAGCGGCGTGGCCTGGGCCCCACTGGCCGATTTACCCCCCTGGATGGGGATATAGGTCGTTCTCTTCGGGTTTCGAGGGGTGTATCCCCAACTGGGGTGGTAATTTGGTGGGGCACTCGACGGGGATGGAGGTGGGGATGGGGATCGGCTAGACAATACCGAAAAGACCTTCTTCTGATCCCGACCCTGGTCTGGGTCCTCCGGCAGCGGCGCCAGCGGGCGGGCCACGGGGTGCGGGCCGAAGTCCTCGCGGTGCAGCCATCGCGCCACCGAGGGCAGCATCGATCAGCACCGAATCGGGTCGGGACATCGGACCAGCGTCGGGCACGGAGCCGCAACCAAGCTTGGGACGCACAGAGGCATACTAAGACTTTATGTCCTCCTTGGAGGCGCGCGTCCGATCCGAACATATAGTATACTCATCTTGTAGTATATCGTTTCGCGAGCGGTGTGGCCAGAAAGCGCCCGCCACGACGCATTTACTATAAGATTTCTTGGTGCCCGCGCCGCCCCTGGGGGGACGAACCACACATAGCAGCAGTATGTTGGGGTGACGCCGAAAGCTCGCCCTCACATCCAGGCGACGCAACGAAACAGTGACGGCCGGCATTTGGGACGTGTTTGGCCTCCGGAGGCTGTTTCCCGGCCCCAGGGCCGTCAGACAACGACTCGGGATGAAGAGACGGCCCTGCTTGGATGACCGCGGGGGGCGCTAAGGGGCTAGGGAGGTTAAAAGTACAGGCTAAGGGGGGCGACATATGGCGTAAACTAAAACATACAAGTAGGCAGTCAAGTGCCCTAAGTGGCCCTAAGTGCCCTGTCATAAAGAGCACTCAGGGCACTTCTCAACCACTTATTAGTCATGTTAAGCCACACTATTGTGTTTAGACATGCAAATATACATAGAACATAAAAACAGCACTCATGTATAGATTCCCTATCCATTTAGCAACCTCTGCGGTCATCCGATTATGGAAGTGCTCGAGATCCCCGGGGGCCCGTGCCACGAGCAAAAACTGCGACATCGGACGAGGGCTCGGGCCGGCCGAGCCACCGGATGCACCACGGCGCCCGTGCGCGCACTGGGCCGCAGCGGATCATCGGAGCATCGGGGTCGAATCGGCCCCAGTCGGCCAGAGTCGATGTCGGACCGGATCCACTGGAGCGAAATGAGCTGAGGCAAGAAACGACTCTTACGCAGAGAGCATAGCGACCACACGCCGCGGCCTACGCGGGCCGCCAGCGCGACACACCGCGCGGAGAACGAGGGCGCTTACGCGCGGCCTTACGCGGGCAGCTCACGCGCCAATGTCGGCGCAGTCGACCCCATGTGTTCCGTCGCCAAAGTGGGCCCTGAGTGAACGCTGAAAGAGAATCGAAGGTGCTTGTCTGGCCACGGCGAGCTTCGGCCACGAGTCGGTTCCACGACGTGGGTCTGAAGAGCGGCCTCACAACAGGAGCCCCTCCTGAGCCCAAGAGTGGTCCTTGCTTCAGCGGCCCGGCTGTCTGGCAGGGCGCCAACTTCGGCTACACGCAGGAGTGACCCTGGGTAAGAGTGACCTTTGGTGCGCGGCTCTTGTGGGGCCGCGGGGTGACCAAACACAAGCGCGCAAGAGGCTATCATCGCACCGCGCTCGGCGATCGGGGCACCCCTGTGGGCCTGCACCAAAGGTCACGCTGGCGAAGGGTCACTCTGGCGTGTAGTCGACACTTGCACCTACACCGATCCTGACCAATCCAATCCTGGGGCTCTTGGGGGCTTCGTGGGGGCCTCGTGGGCCTCTTGGGGGCGTCATGGGACCTCCTGGGCGGCGTCTTGGGGCGGAACGCTCGACTCGTAGGTTCGTGTTCCGCTCTCTTGGGCCCCTCTTGGGGCCGTCCTGGGGCTCTGCTGGGCCGTCGCGGATGCCTTTTGGGCCGTGTTGGGGCCGTCTTGGCCAGTCTTGGGACCCCTTTTGAGGGCCCAAGATCGGTTCACACTGAGCGTTTCGCCCGGGCCCTCGGGTCCTCGAGCCCTCGCAGCTCGGTCCGCCTCGAGACACTCCGAAGAAAGCTGAGGTCCAACGCTGGCGCTTTGTTGTACGACGTCGGCTCTCAGGGTAGACGCCCTCCTGGCTTGGCCATCACCGACGCCCTCCGAACGCTGGCTGGAGGGGGAAAAGAATCCGGAAGGAAACGGGACTTGGACTCCGGGATCTCGCCTGAAAACAGCTGCGCATCCCGAGTCGTTCTCCGAAGGCCTCAGAGACCCCCCAAAAAAAATTAGCCTGACGAAGGACCCAACCATGTGCAGGTGTGAATACCGCAGTTCACACTACCAATTTCGGTGGGGCTCCCTATAGGGCCACGAAACGTGTGAAGGGGAAGGGTGTGCGGGACGCATGCGGGCGGCAGCACTGGGGCCTTCGGTGGAGCTCCCTATGGGGCCACGAAACGTGTGAGGGAGTTGACGAAATGGGTGTGGCTGACGCATGCGGGCGCGGGCACTGGGGCCTTCGGTGGAGCTCCCTATGGGACCACGAAACGTTTGAGGGGTGTGCCGAAATGGGTGTGGCTGACGCATGCGGGCGCGGGCACTGGGGCCTTCGCTGGAGCTCCCTATGGGGCCACGAAGCGTGTGAGGGGTGTGCCAAAATGGGTGCGGCGGGCGCATGGGAGCGCAGCCACTGGGGCCTTCGCTGGAGCTCCCTATGGGGCCACGAAACGTGTGAGGGGTGTGCCGAAATGGGTGCGGTGGGCGCATGGGAGCGCAGCCACTGGGGCCTTCGCTGGAGCTCCCTATGGGGCCACGAAACGTGTGAGGGGTGTGCAGAAATGGGTGCGGTGGGCGCATGGGAGCGCAGCCACTGGGGCCTTCGGTGGAGCTCCCTATGGGGCCACGAAACGTGTGAGGGGTGTGCCGAAATCTGTGCGGTGGGCGCATGGGAGCGCAGCCACTGGGGCCTTCGCTGGAGCTCCCTATGGGGCCACGAAACGTGTGAGGGGTGTGCCGAAATGGGTGCGGTGGGCGCATGGGGGCGCAGCCACTGGGGCCTTCGCTGGAGCTCCCTATGGGGCCACGAAACGTGTGAGGGGTGTGCCGAAATGGGTGCGGTGGGCGCATGGGAACGCAGCCACTGGGGCCTTCGCTGGAGCTCCCTATGGGGCCACGAAGCGTGTGAGGGGTGTGCCGAAATGGGTGCGGTGGGCGCATGGGAGCGCAGCCACTGGGGCCTTCGGTGGAGCTCCCCATGGGACTATGGGGCCACGAAGCGTGTGAGGGGTGTGCCGAAATGGGCGCGGTGGGCGCATGGGAGCGCAGCCACTGGGGCCTTCGCTGGAGCTCCCTATGGGGCCACGAAGCGTGTGAGGGGTGTGCCGAAATGGGTGCGGTGGGCGCATGGAAGCGCAGCCACTGGGGCCTTCGCTGGAGCTCCCTATGGGGCCACGAAACGTGTGAGGGGTGTGCCGAAATGGGTGCGGTGGGCGCATGGGAGCGCAGCCACTGGGGCCTTCGGTGGAGCTCCCTATGGGGCCACGAAACGTGTGAGGGGTGTGCCGAAATGGGTGCGGGGGCGCATGGGAGCGCAGCCACTGGGCCTTCGCTGGAGCTCCCCATGGGACCACGAAACGTGTGATGGGTGTGCCGAAATGGGTGCGGTGGCGCGCCTTCGCTGGAGCTGGGAAGCGTGTGGGTGTGCCGACCGATGGAGCGCAGCCACTGGGGTGCCTTCGCTGAGATGGACCACGAAGGTGTGATGGTTGCCCGCCCGCAGCCGCTGGGGCCTTCGGTGGAGCTCCCTATGGGGCCACGAAACGTGTGAGGGGTGTGCCGAAATGGGTGCGGTGGCGCATGGAGCGCAGCCACTGGGGCCTTCGCTGGAGCTCCCTATGGGGCCACGAAACGTGTGAGAAATGGGTGCGGCGGGCGCATGGGAGCGCAGCCACTAGGGCCTTCGGTGGAGTTCCCTATGGGGCCACGAAGCGTGTGAGGGGTGTGCCGAAATGGGTGCGGTGGGCGCATGGGAGCGCAGCCACTGGGGCCTTCGGTGGAGCTCCCTATGGGGCCACGAAACGTGTGAGGGGTGTGCCGAAGTGGGTGATGATGATGATGATGATGGCAGGAGGGAGGGGGCAGCGGGAGGAGGAGTGAACGCGGGGCGCTGTCTCTTCAAAACGAGGACCCAACACCACAGGATGGTTGGGAAAAAAATGGACGGGCCATCAGGCTTAGGTCTGGCCTGTCCCCCTACAGGGGGAGTTTGGGCGAAAAATAAAAAATACTCAAAAATACCCTCAAAATGCCAAACAAATACTCAAAAAATCGTCCCCTGACTATTTCTTGACTTTTTTGCATATCCCTCCTTTAGAAGGACAGTTCCGACTTAACATCAGGCCCCATATCGACAATTCAGAGGCGATTGGGTGCCGATGCTTCCCCCCCGAGCCAGACCCCCGACGTCGTGATCCTGTAGCGATTGGCCTCGCAACGTCGACCCCCAGAGATCTCGACCACTTCTCTGAGACTGGCCTCTCCTCCCAGCTGACGAAGGAGAAGCGGCATAAACATAAAAACTGCTGGCCCTCCGTGAGGAATTCTTGAGTCTGCGCTGGACCCCCCCCCTCCCTGGCGCGCGGAGCGACAGGGGGCGGCGCTGGAGGCACCGCTGGGGGGGCCCAGCGCGGATCCAAGAAATCCGCGCGAAGCGTCGAACGTTCATGTTTATGTGGTTTTCTTCTTGTTATTCTTCTTATTATTATGAATAGTATTCGTCTTCTTATTCTTATTATTAGCATTATTCTTCGTAATAATAATAATAATAATAATAATAATAACAACAACAACAATAATAATATTATTATTATTAGTATTATTATTCGTCTTATTATTATTCTCATTATTACTATGATTCTTATTGTTATTCTGAGAGACAGAGACAGAGAGAGGGAGAGAGACCAAATGCGGACCTGTCGCGCTTCGCGCGCCAGAGAGAGGGGGCCCAGCGCGGATTCAAGAAATCTGCGCGAAGCTTCGAACGTTTATGTTTATGCCATTTGTTCTCCTTCGACCCGGGCAGCGCTTGGGCGGCTCCGGGGCTCGGCGAGAGCCCCCAGAGGCCGAGGATAGCCAAAGACCGCCCGTCGTGGCATCTGTTGGGTCGGGCCTGTCCTCCTACGGGCGGATCTCGGGCGAAAAATGAAAAATATTCAAAAGAGTCTCCAGAATGGTCAAAAATTGTCAAAATAAAATCATCCCTTGACTATTTGTTGGGCTATTTTTGAACACTCCTCCTGTAGAGGGACAGGCCCGACTTAACGCGAGGGAGGGGCTGCTCTTCGGGCTTTACGTCTGGCCTCCGGCGGCCTCTCTTGGGACGATGTCCTGGCACCCCCCGGGAGCGCCCTCGCCGAGGCGCAGAGCTGCTGGAGAGCACCTCCGAAGTGCAAGACCCCACAGAGACAGGAGGAGGAGGAAGAACGAGGAGGAGGAGGAGGAACGAGGAGGAGGAGGAACGAGGAGGAGGAAGAGAAGGGGGAACGAGAGCCTCCGAAAACCTGCCCCTGCCGTGGCCCCCGAGGAGCACCTGGCGGGCGCCCCCCCCCCAACGTTGCCCCTGAGCAGTGGCCTCAGACTTGCGACAGGCCTCGGAAAAAAGTAGCGAACACGCATGTCACATTCATCGGTCAACGCCTCCCCCTCCCCCTCTAAGGGAACGAAGAGTGACATAAACACAAAAACTCGGAGGTCCGCGCGGATTTCTCGGATCCGCGCTGGGGCCCCTCTGGCGGCACCTCTGGCGCCGACCCTGGCGCGCTCCGCGCGCCAGGGAGGGGGGTCCAGCGCCAATCCGAGAAATCCGCGCGGACCTAGGAGATTATATGTTTATGTCATTATTCGTACCCCATACCCTCCCCCCAGATGTTCAAAGCTGTCGGTGGGCCTGAGGAGCTGCACTTCGGCCGCAGCCTCCCCCGCGCGTGCCCACTTCGAGATCGGGGGTGCGGGGGAACGCGCACCGACTGCTTCCCCCTGCCAGATGTCCCGACTTTTTCAGCATGGGGCCCCCCGGAAGTCTCGACCCTCTCCCTGGGGGCGGGCTTTCGTCCTGAGCCGCTGCCTCGACGGCCCCCAGAAACCCCCAATAGTTTGGCCAAAGCCCGCCCGTCCCGATGTTTGCCACGACGCGGGCAGGTCTGCGAGCGTTGCCCCCCCCGAGCCAGGGCTCGAGCTGAACGGGTGCTTCCCGTCTGTGTTCTGCTCTCGTTCCTCCCTCGTTCTGTCTTCGTTCTGCCTCTGGTGCAAAGCGAAATCAAGATGACAACGGCCCTCGGAATCGCCAAGACCGGGCCAGAAAACGAACGACACCACTCCACCCACGGCCCCACGGGGCCCAGCGTACACCAGGACATACGTCGTAGGCGTGGTGTGCGCTACGGCCCCGATGGGCCGTGGCGCAACCTGGAGGACCGTAGGTGGGGTAGTGTCGCTTGTTGCTCAGAAGAAGAAAAGACCACATAAACATAAACTTTTGGCGCTCCGAGCGCGCCAGGGGCGACGCCGGAGGCGCCGCGGCGCGGACCCAAGACATCCGCGCGGAGCGCCAAACGTTTATGTTTATGTGGTTTTCTTTGTACTCTTCTTCTTCTGAGAGAGAGAGAGAGAGAGAGAGAAACAAAAAAAAACAAAAAAAAAAAAAATGCGGACCTGGTTAGGCAAGCGCGTTCCACTACTCGCGAAGTCACTACTCGCAAATGGCCTAGATCAGCCGCGGAGGATTTACGATAAATTACATCGAGGCGAACGGGTGTTTTTCTCACGCTTGCGAGTAGTGGGCACTTTGCGAGTAGTGGAACGCGCTCGGTGACTGGTGGGTGCGTAAGTGACAGGCGATACGCCAGACAGTGCCTGGAAGTGCGCCGGGCCATGCCGGGAGAGGTGCGCCGGACAGTGAGAGGGGGCCACGCGCGGGATTCTGGCGCGGGAAGCGCGCGCGGGGAGGCAGGAAGCGCAGGGCAAGAGGCAGTGGGCATGGACAGTGCAAGTACGAGCAGGGGTATGATGGGCCGATCTTCCACCACCACTGCCATATAGGCAGGATATGAGGGGAGGAGGAGGAGGAGGAGGAGGAGGAGGAGGAGGAGGAGGAGGAGGAGGAGGAGAGGAGGGTGGAGGAGGAGGAGGAGGTGGACCACCTCCCCACCTCCCCGTAAGCCTATGGTAGCGGGTGGTGGACAGTAGGCCTATCAGGGGTACAGTCGGCGCGTTGTCCTAAGGAACCCTAAGTAAGGTACGAGGACCCTTTTCCAATAAGTTACACTTCGAACCTTCGATGTCCCGTCGAAAACCACAAGAAATCCAGGGGCAAGCTTGCGGCCTATTGTGATAAAAAAACAAGGAACTCGGAGCCCCTCACCAACGGAAATGGGTTCCTTTTCAGAGCCCCCGACTGCAGTGCGATTTGCAATCGTGGGGTAGTACAAGCAGCGCTTAGCTCGAAGCCCTTGACCCACCAAGCACTGGCGGATGTCTCGGCCACCTCGCCGCGGCCCCCGGCGGACCGCGGGGCGTCGCCTGAGGCGGGCGACGAGGGCGCGGCCACCGGCGACGCCGCGGGCCGGCGGCCGCGGAGCCCGCCGCGGCACGCGGCGCGCAGCCGGGCCGCGGGCCGCTGGCAGCCGCGGCGACGGCGCGCCCAGGGCGAGGCCCGCGACGAGGCCCGCGCGAGGCCGCGGCGGGGCCCACGGCGAAGCCCGCGGCGAGGCTGCGGCGAGGCTCGGCGCGGCCCGCGGGCGCAGGCGCGGCAGCGCGGGGACCCTGCCGCCGCCAGCGCCCTCCGCCGCGGCCGCCGCCGCGTCCTCGGCCTCGGCCGCCGCCTCGGGAGCCTCCGCTGATGGGCCTGTTTTCCACCACCACCACCACCACCATAAGTTGGATGGGGGGAAGGAGGAGGACGAGGAGGAGGAGGAAGAGGAGGAGGAAGAGGAGGAGGAGGAGGAGGAGGAGGAGGAGGAGGAGGAGGAGGAGGAGGACCCCCTCCCCCTCCAACTTATGGTGGCGGTGGTGGAAAACAGGCCCATCATCCGCCTCGACAGCCTCCGCCTCGACCACCATCTCGGCAGCGGGCGAGCGGCCAGCAGGAGGGGCCCGAGCATCGTCTAATACCTGTCGTGGTCACCGGCTCTCAGGATTTGAAAAGCTTTTCGGATGTTTCCGTGGGCTCTCGGCGTTTTTCCAGCCTCGGGATACTCTACAGCAGCTGCGCCTCGCCGAGCGAACAGCCGCTGGAGACCCGATTTATGATCAGAAAAGCAGACGGAGAATGACGATCGCTTAACCGATTCCTGTTCCCACGGGCGTGGCCTTGGCCCCACCAGCCGACACACCCACCTAGGTGGGGACAGATGGCTGGCCCTTCGGGTTCAGCGGGGCCTATCCCCTAGGATTAGGTCGGGCCTGTCCCGCTACAGGAGGATTTGGAACGAAAGAAAAAAATACCCAAAAAAACATTCAAAAATGATCAAACAATCAACGAATGGTCCCCATACTATTGTTTTACAAATGTTTGAATATCTTACAGTGGAGGAACAGGCCCGACTTAAACCTATGAGGGTAGGCCAGTGGGTACGGGGATAGGTTCGACAGTGCTGAAGAACACTCGGGCGTAGGGGAATAAAATATTCCAGCCGCCCTTGGGCGAAGGTCCCCGACGGCGGAAAAAATATGCTCTATCGCCACGGATCCGCTGCTGAGCCTTGGCAGCGCCCGGACCTCCGACACCATTTTGTCGTCTGTCCTCAGCGCTCCTCCATCCCTCGGGGTGCTCTCCAGCAGCCGCGCCTCGCCGACAGCGTTCCAGGGCTGCCCGGGTCGTCCCGAACGGCTTCCCGAGACCCGAGCCAGGGCCCGAAAACCAATGCCCTCCGACGTATCACTGCACCGACCTTGCAGGCGTGCTGCAGCGGATTTTTGCGTGGCTTTGCGTCAGCGCAAAACCCCGAAACGGCGAGTGAAAAACGATGTGAATTTCGCGTGGCTTCTCCCAACCATCCTGTGCTGTTGGGTCCTCGTTTTGAAGAGACGTCGCCACGCGTTCCTCTCCTTCTCCTCTCCTCCTCCTCCTCCTCCTCCTCCTCCTCCTCCTCCTCCTCCTCCTCCTCCTCCTCCTCCTCCCCCTTCCTCTCTCCTCCCGTCATCATCATCATCATCATCATCATCATCATCATCATCATCATCATCATCATCATCATCATCATCATCATCTATCATCATCATCATCATCATCATCATCATCATCATCATCATCATCATCATCATCATCATCATCATCATCATCATCATCATCATCATCGTCAGCATTATGATCAGCATCATCATCATCATCATCATCATCATCATCATCATTATCATCATCATTTTCATCATCATCATCATCACCATCAGCGTCATCATGATCATTATCATCGTCATCATCATCATCGTCATCATCATCATCATCATCATCACGACCGTCATCGTCACCAGCATCATCACCCATGTCGGCACACCCCTCACACGTTTCGTGGCCCCACAGGGAGCTCCACCCAAGGCCCCAGTGCCACCGCCCGCATGCGTCCCCCACACCCATTTCAGCACATCCCTCATTCGTGGCCCCATAGGGGGCTCCACCGAAGGCCCCAGTGCCACGGCCCGCATGCGTCCCCCCCCACACACACACACACACACACACACACACACACACACACACACACACACACACACACACACACACACACACACACACACACACACCACACACAACACACACACACTACAACACACCATTTCGTATGAATACCCCTCTCAACTTTGCGTGGCCCATATGGGAGGTTCCACCGAAGGCCCCAGTGCCACCGCCCGCATGCGTCCCCCACACCCAATTCGGCACACCCCTCACACGCTTCCTGGCACCATAGGGAGCTCCACCCAAGGCCCCAGTGCAACCGCCCGCATGCGTCCCCCACGCCCATTTCGGCACACCCCTCACATGTTTCGTGGCATCACAGGGAGCTCCACCCGCCCGCATGCGTCCCCCACACCCACTTCGGCACACCCCTCACACGTTTCGTGGCATCATAGGGAGTCCCACCGAAGGCCCCAGTGCCACCGCCCGCACGCGTTCCCCACACCCATTTCGGCACACCCCTCACACGTTTCGTGGCCCCATATGGAGCTCCACCGAAGGCCCAGTGCCACCGCCCGCATGCGCCCCCACCCACACACACACACACACACACACACACACACACACACACACCCACTGCACGCACGCACGCAACCACACACACACACACATCACACTCACACTCACACTCACACTCGCACTCGCACTCACACTCACACTCACACTCACACTCACACTCAACACTTCACACTCACACACGAACACACACACACACACTCACACTCACCCGCACACACACAACACACACACTCACACTACCACACACACACATCACACACACACACGCACACTACCACACACACACACACGCACTCACACACGCACACACACACATCACTCCACACTCTCGACACCCCTGACCACGTTCCTTTGACTCAATATGAAGTTCACGAAGGCCCCTGTGCATCCGCACGATGCGTCCTCCCCCGCCCACTTCGGCACACCCCTCACACGTTTCGTGGCCTCACAGGGAGCTCCATCGAAGGCCCCAGTGCCACCGCCCGCATGCGTCCCCCACACCCATTTCGGCACACCCCTCACACGCTTCGTGGCTCCATAGGGAGCTCCACCCAAGGCCCCAGTGCCACCGCCCGCATGCGTCCCCCACACACATTTCGGCACACCCCTCACACGTTTCGTGGCCCCACAGGGAGCTCCACCGAAGGCCCCAGTGCCACCGCCCGCATGCGTCCCCCACACCCATTTCGGCACACCCCTCACACGCTTCGTGGCTCCATAGGGAGCTCCACCGAAGCCCCCTGTGCCACCGCCCGCATGCGTCCCCCACACCCACTTCGGCACACCCCTCACACGTTTCGTGGCCCCATAGGGAGCTCCACCGAAGGCCCCAGTGCCACCGCACCGCTCGCCGTGTTCGCATTCATGCAAAGATCCTCATTCGCACGCATAGTCATTCACCCTCAGACGCACTCGCACTCAGACTCGCCCGTGCTCAGTCTCTTGTAGTTCGACTTATCTTCTTCGTTCGTGTTGTGTACCCCGCCACGCAATTCGGCGCACCCCTCATGCGGTTCGTGGCCGCAAAGGGATCGCCACCGAAGAAGATACTCACACTTGCAGTACTCACAACTGCATTTGGTTGGGTCCTTCGCCAGGGTAATTTTTAGTCTTCATTCCTGGCCGCAAAAAACGCGTCTACTGTTTTCCTAACGAAATCCACGCTACGATGTTGGCGCCGTGAAACGTAATGAAAAAAGCATGGCGGAAGTGTTGCGCTGGTTTCGGCCCTCGCCGGACCACCCAGACCGTCAACAGAAAGGCTTAGCACGAATAGCTGGCCCTGGAGGATTGGTTGAGACTTCCTGGAGCCGCGCACTCCATAAGTCAACACTGCGCCGCCAGAATGTGACCATATCCATGGCCGCTGGGCCGTGTTCCGAGGACCCGGGGAGCGGTGGATATGGATGTCTTCCCGACCACGCGGGCAGGCAGATATCCGTACCCATACAAGCCTCCTAGATGGGGTCTGAGCAAATGGGGTCGGAGGATCGCGCCGCATCGCCAATGCATCAGCGATGCATCGGTAATGCATCTGCGACGTCGGCGATGTATCGGCGACGTCGGCGCGCGGAAAATCGGGCTCCGCATCGAGCCGCATCGCCGATGTATCGGCGATGCGGAGCGATCCTCCGACCCCATCTGCTCGGACCCGATCTGGGAGGCCTAGCATCCACCGCTCCTCGAGATCTCGGGGGCACGACTCCGAAGCCGCGGCTGTGGACGCCTTCTGGCGGCGGCAATGCGTCGGAGCTCTGGCCCTCTGTGCGCCCCTGTCTGGGCCCCTCTGCGGGGAGCCCTCTCGCCGCCGCGGGCCGGGCGCTCCCCAGGTCCGAAGCGGGGGCGGGCCCTCCGAGGCCCCGGGGGCGAGCGCGTCTGCGCAGCGCGTCGGCTGCTGCTTGGAGCACCGCCGGGGCCGCTGAGGGGGCGCGGGGGGTGTGAGTGGATGCGAAGGTGGCTTCCGGGGTGTGAGTGGATGCGCAAGCATTTGTACGTGTAGGCCCTCCGCGGCCCCGCGCGCACGAGTGACCGCGCTCAAACGCATCCCAGCGGGAGGTGACCGCGTACGTGTGCATGTGTTGTGCCCGCTGAGGCAGTTGCTGCTAAAACGGATTAAATAGATGAATTATGCATGTATGTATGAATGCATGTATGGCCTAGCCTGGCTTCCACGTGGGTTGCAAGTGCCCTAAGTGGGTCAGGGGGACGAGAAATCTGGGACAACGGCGCCCCGCTCATTTAGCGAAGTGATCGATCCCCCCTCAGCCATTCAGGGCACTTGAAACCCACCAATTAGCCAGGTCGCGCAATACAGATATGCTGCCACCGTGGACCCCAAACACTGTGTTTCACGCAATGTATGTTGTGCGATCGGTAAGTGGAATAGTCCATGCAATGCACCCTAATCTATGTGTACATATATACGTGAATACATACACACATACGTACATACCTACTACGTACATGTAACAGACAAACACACATGCATACATGCATACCTACATGTGTACGTGCGTACCTACGTACGTACGTACGTACATACATACATACATGCATACATACATACCTACCTACATACATACATGCATGCATGCATGCATACATACATACATACATGCACACATACAAACATACATACATATGATACCAGAGAAAAGCCCCAATCATAATGTGTGAGGACTACAGGGCTATGGGACTATAGGGCTATAGAGCTATAGCGCTGTAAGGCTATGGGGCTATAAGGGTACACGGCTGTAGGGCTAAAAAGCTATAGGGCTATAGGGCTAAAGGGCTATAGGGCTATAGGGCTATAGGACTACAGGGCTATAGGGCTATAGGGCTGTAGGGCTACAGAGCTATTGGGCTATAGGGCTACAGAGCTATAGGGCTATAGGGCTATAAGGCTATAGGGCTATAGGGCTATAGGGCTATAGGGCTATAGGGCTATAGGGCTATAGGGCTATAGGGCTATAGGGCTATAGGGCTATAGGGCTGTTGGGCTATAGGGCTATAGGGCTATCGGGCTATAGGGCTATAGGGCTATACGAGTATACGGCTATAGGGCTATAGGACTATCGGGCTATAGGGCTATTGGGCTATTGGGCTATAAGGCAAAAGGGCACCTGGGCCCCCGGGCCCCCAGCCCTGCCACCGAAATCGGCGGCCCAGCTCACCTACCCATGCGAATCCGCTATAGCGGATTCACATGGGAACACAGGCATACATACATGATACCGGAGAAAGCCCCAATCAGGGCTATAGGGATAGGGGGCTATAGGGCTATAGGGCTATGGAGCTATAGAACTATAGAGCTATAGGGCTATAGAGTTGTAGGGCTATAGGGTTATTGGGCTACTGGGCTACTATAGGGCTGCAGGGCTATAGGGCACCCCCGGGCACCACACACCACTCAGGCGCGGCACCCCCCCAGGCACGATTCCGGGCACCCAAGAGGACCCGGGCACCCGGGCGGTCCGGGGCGGGGGTCGGCGGGCAGGGCAGGGGGGGGGGGGCCGGCGTGGGTGGGGGCGGGCCGGTCGGGCGGCGGGGCCGGGCGGGAAGGCGGCGGAGGAGGCGGGCCGCGGTGTTGCATGGAGGGGGGGGCGGGACACGCGGGCCAGGGCACCCGGCATCCAGGCAACCCCCGGGCAACCCGGGCACCCCGTAGAGCCAGGCACCCCAGGGGCGGGGCACCCGGGCACCGGGACGCGGTGTGACTACGTTCCCCCCCCCGGCGGCCGGCGGGGGAAAACGAGCGTGTTAACCATATGAATCCGCTAGGACCCTACAGAGCAAGCTTTTTTCTTTTTTTTCTTTCTTCTGTGATTGGGGAATACATACATTACCTACAGACCTAACAACCCCACCTACAGACACACATGCACACATACATACCTACCTACCTACCGACCTACATACATACATACATACATACATATTTGTAGATGCAAAACACACATAAGGAAGGTCTACGCTGTACAATATATGGTGTGGAAATGGGTTGCGCAATTTGCGTTGTGGAAATGGGTTGCGCAATTTGCGTTGTGGGAAAAATGTGTGGTACATCAGCGTAGTGCAGTTTATGACGTGCATTCTACATGGGCTGTATATACGGTGCACACAAATGTGCTGCAATCGACGTGGCTCAATCTACGTGGTGGAATAGATGTAGCGCAAACAATTCATGTTCGCAGAAAGTTGTCAACCCCACTGATCGCGCAATCATCCCACCCACCCACCCGCAACTTGGTTTGCAGAACCAGGCGGCGGCGATTGCGATGGGTGCTTAAAGATGGCTGGTGCACCTCTGCGGCCGCGTTGGCCTGCAGCGGCCACATAGTTTGGCGCAACCGACGCGGCCGCGGTGGCGCTGACCGCTGGGCATTTCCCAGCGGGCACTTCCATGCGAGTCAGCGAGTTGGGCGGGCGCAGTATCATGGCAACGTCGACAACGGTAGACACGGTGATGATGGTAGCGACGCGGGTGACGATGATGACAACGAAGACGGCAAGGCCGGTGACGGCGCCGATGTTGATCACGCCGACGACGATGACGCCGCACTCGCGTCGGTGATGAAGGTTTTGGATGCAATTCGACATGCGCGCGCGGACGACGCGCGAGAGTGGCCCGCATGGTGTTATTTGACACGGATCGTGCCCCCCCCCAGCACGCGCGCAAGGGCGCTCGAATGTTTCCGCGTTTTGGGAAGTAGATCCTAATAATTACTTTCTTGAAAGGGAAAATCAGCGTGGTGCTATCCACGTCGTGGTGGTGCGCAACATGTGGTCCAATCGACGTGAAGCAACCTATGCCGTGCAGTCTATGTGGTGCACTGTACTGAAATCTCCGTTGCCCAATAAATGCTGTGCAATGTGCGTGGTGCAGTCCATGTGGCGCAATCTATGTGGCGCAGTCGACTTTTACTTCCTCGCGCGTGACCACTTCCCATGCTCGCGCAAGCGTACCACCCACCCACCAGCAACTTGGTTTGCAAAACACTTGCGGCGGCAACTGCGATGGCTGCTTGGCACTGGCTCGTGCATCGCTGCGGCCGCGATGGCTCGCGCTGGCTCGCGCGCAGAGCGGCCAGCTAGACTGGCGCGACCGACGCAGCCGCGGTGGCGCTGACCACTTGGCACTTCCCGGGGCGTTTCGCAGGCCGCGCTGACGCGCTGGCAACTCAGTGCGAGTCGGCGACTCGGACGCGCGCGGTATCATGGCGACGTCGACACACCGGCAGACGACGACGATGACGACGACGCCGACGCCGCCGGCGCCGCCGCCCCCGCCGCCGACGACGACGACGACAACGACGAAGACGACGACGCCGCCGCCGCCGACGACGACGACGCCGCCGCCGCCGCCGCCGCCGACAACGACGACGACGACGTTTTCTCGTCGACCGCGGCCTCTGCCGCCTCGCCGCGAGCGGCCTCGCCGGGGCACGGCGGCGGCGTGCCCCTCGCCGCGGCGGGCGCCGGGCCCTTCCCGCGACCGCGGGCGTGGGCGCAGCGGACGCTCGTGGCGGCGCCGCACACCACCAGGCACACCTCGCGGGCGGCGAGCGCGCGCCCTCGCCGACTGAGTCGACGCGAAAGAATCGGCGCGAGGCAAGTGCAAAGCATTCGGCGCGAGTGCTTCGACGCCAAGCGACGCGAATCGGCGCTAAATCACCGCTACACGTGGGTTATACAAAAATAATGGAAAAATCGTCCACTGACTATTTTTTGACCATTTTTGAATGTTCCTCCTGTAGAGGGACAGGCCCGATTTAACACTACTCCATTGAAGACCAAACGCTGATCGACGCTGGTGCACAGCAAAGGCGAGACTGCGAAGACACGCCAGGCCTCCACGATTTGCTGCCGAAGCCCTCGGCAGGGATACTGCGGCCACGGTGGTGGGGTGGTGGGCATCGGGGATGAAGGGATGGTGGTGGGGTGGTGGGATGGTGGGGATCGGGATGGGGGTGGGCATGGGGGTGGGTATCAATTGAACGACACTGAATGCCATTAGGATGCGAAAGCAAGTGTGTCATTCGTTCGTCGGCGGCGAGCGAGGGGGGAAACCAGAGGGAGACTGCCCTCTCGAGAGGCGGCTGGACTCCTCAGAAGCCCCCGCGCCTCCTGAGAAGTGCTCTCTGCATCCCCAGTGAAGGCTTTCGAAAACTTCTCAGAAGGCTCGCCCCTTCTCGCTTCCCTAGAAGAGGAAGAAGAGGAAGAAGAAGAAGAAGAAGAAGAAGAAAACAATAACAATAAAAAAAACGCCGTGAACATACACTTTTGGCGCTCCGCGTGGCTTTCTTGGATCTGCGCCGCACCCCCCTCCCTGGCGCGCGGAGCGCGCCATGGGCGGCGCCAGAGGCGCCGCCAGGGGGGGGGGCCCGGCGCAGATCCAAGAACTCCGCGCAGCGCGCCAAAAAATATGTCTATGCCTCTTTTTCTTCTTCGCTACCCCCCCTCGCTCACCGCCGAGTTCGGGGCTCGAGGTCGGTTGGCCCCGGGCAGTGCAGGCGCCGGGCCGACGAGCGCGGAGCCGGGCGCCCCCTGGCGCAACAAGGAGGAAGACGTAGGAGGTCGGAGGAGGGAAGAAGGGGGGAGGAGAAGGAGGAGGAGGAGGAGGAGGAGGAGGAAGAGGAGGAGGAGAACGAGGAGGAGGACGAGGAGGAGGACGAGGAGGAGGAGGAGAAGGAGGAGGAGGAGGAGAAGGAGGAGGGGGAGGAGGAGGAGGAGGAGGAGGAGGAGGAGGAGGAGGAGGAGGAGGAGGAGGAGGAGGAGGAGGCGCAGGGCCGACGAGCGCGGAGACGGGCGCCCCCTATGGCGCACGGCCCCTCGGCGGCGCTGCACGAGCGGCCGCCCCCGCCCTCTCGGCCACGCGGGGTTTTTTTCGGGACGCCAGCGGCCAGCCCGTGGACATGCGAGCCCTCCTGCTCGTGCTCCTCCTCCTCCTCCCCCATCCGCCTCCTCCACCCTTCCTCCTCTCCCTCCCCCCAGTCGCCGGTGTTCGGGACGCCGACGGCCAGCCCGTGGACATGTGAGCGACGAAAATTTAGCGATCGTGTTTTATTAATTGGTGTGCCGATCGGCGCGGGCCCTCGCCCCCCCCCCTCCCCCCCATGGAGTAGATCTTGGCTGTTTTTTGGGCGCCTGTTTCGAGCGGGTGGAATCTCCCACAGAGGCAGCACTCTTGCAAACAGTCGCACTAAGCAGAGGTCTGGAGCCAGACCCACCCCCTTTTCCGCCCAATGTCGAAACGCCGAAAAAAAAAAAACGCTCACAATATAGGGATCGACCCAAACAGTGCTTCTCGTTTTCGTTTCGTTTTCGTTCCCCCTCGAACTGTCTTCGATCCACCTTTTTGCTGCGAAACGGTATTGAAGCGACGCGAGAACGTCCCACGAGATCGCCAAAACACAGTTGAGGTCGACAAAACACCATGTAGGGGGCCCCACGCGAGATGGCACAGCGACCTTACGCGGTGGCCTGCGCGGGCTGCCGGCGCGGCACGCCCCATTAGGAAAACGAGGGCGCTGGCGCGGCCTTCACGCGGGCAGCTCACGCGCCCACGTCGGTGAGGACGACCCTTAGGTCGGGTCCGTGCCCCTACCAAGGGATCTGGGGCGAAAAATTAAGAATACTCAACAAATACTTTAAAAAAATCCCCCCCCCAAAAAAAAATAAACTTTACTATTTGTTGACAATTCCTATTTTTGAATGTCCCTCCTGTAGAAGGACAGGCCCGATTTAACGCTCGCGTGGCAGCGCCCTAGAGACTCGCGCTCCTCATCCAGGCCCGCGCCCGCAAACGAGCCGCAGAGCCCGGACGCGAGCCCCCGGACCCCTGGTCGGCTCGATGTTCGAGCTTCCGAGGTCTGCAGACCCTCTCTGAGAGTATCGTTTAACCGATCCCCATCCCCAGCGGCGTGGCCTGGGCCCCGCTGGCCGATTTGCCCCCCTAGATGGGGATGTAGGTCGTTTTCTTCGGGCCTCGAGGGGTGCATCCCCAACTGGGGTGGTAATTTGGTGGGGGTCTCGAAGGGGATGGAGATGGGGATGGGGATCGCTTCAACGATACCGACTCTTGGGGCCTCCGGGAGGCTCTCGGCTGCAGCGGGGACGGTGCCAGGAGTTCCGGAGGCCCCGCATTCCCAGACCTCCGACGTCATGATTTTTGCATGACCCGACCCCCAGAGTCACTGCACCGACCTTGCAGAAGTGCTGCAGCGGATTTTTGCGTGAATTTCTGTTAATGCAAAACCCCGACACGGCGAGCGAAAAACGGAGTGAATTTCACGCGGGTTTGTAATAGTCTTCCGCCCCGGCCAAAAAAACGAAAGTCACTGCGAAATCCGGAACGAAATTCTCCAGGACAATCTGGGCCCATTTCATTGTTTTCCAAACGAAATTCGCAATCAATGTTGGTAACATGATATTTGACGTCCCCAAGAGCCGGTGAGGGCCTCAAGAGGCCGAACATAAGGAACAACCTCCCGTCGTGATTTTCGTTGCAACGCGAGGGGGTCTGGGTAAGGAAAAAAGAGCACGACATCAGACCTGAAGGGTCCTGGCGTCACACTTGTCTTAGGTCGGGCTTGTCCCCCTACAGGGGAATTTTGGGCAAAAAATTAGAATTAGCCTGGCGAAAGACCCCCAACCATACGCAGTTGTGAATACCGCAATTGTGAATACCATCTTCGCCCACGCTCCCTATGTGGGCACGGCTTCCCGCCAGAGCACGACATGCTCAGGGACACGTTCGCGGCCGTCTTCGCGGGCGCCGACGACGACGAGGACGGCGCCCCCCTGACCGAGGAGCAGAAGCAGGAGAGGGCTCTGAGAGCCATGAGGGGAGCTGCCACAGGCGCCCCTCATGGCTCGTGATGTTGGGTCCTGACAACCCCACTGGGGCCTTCGGTGGAGCTCCCTATGGGGCCACGAAACGTGTGAGGGGTGTGCCAAAATGGGTGTGGGTACCGCATGCGAGTTCCGCCACTGGGACCATAGGTGGAACTTCCTATGGGGCCACGAAACGTGTGAGGGGTGTGCCAAAATGGGTGTGGGTACCGCATGCGAGTTCCGCCACTGGGGCCTTCGGTGGAGCTCCCTATGGGGCCACGAAACGTGTGAGGGGTGTGCCAAAATGGGTGTGGGTACCGCATGCGAGTTCCGCCACTGGGACCTTAGGTGGAGCTCCCTATGGGGCCACAAAACGTGTGAGGGGTGTGCCAAAATGGGTGTGGGTACCGCATGCGAGTTTCCGCCACTGGGACCTTAGGTGGAGTCCTATGGGGCCACGAAAACGTTTTTCGTGGCGCACGTTTTTTCCAAATGGGTGTGGGTACCGCATGCGAGTTCCGCCACTGGGACCTTAGGTGGAGCCCCCTATGGGGCCACGAAACGTGTGAAGGGTCTCCCAAAATGAATGTGGGTACCGCATGCGAGTTCCGCCACTGGGACCTTAGGTGGAGCTCCCTATGGGGCCACAAAACGTGCGAGGGGTCTCCCAAACTGGGTGTGGGTACCGCATGCGAGCTCCGCCACTGGGACCTTAAGTGGAGCTCCCTATGGGGCCACGAAACGTGTGAGGGGTCACCCAAAATGGGTGTGGGTACCGCATGCGAGCTCCGCCAATGAGACCTTAGGTGGAGTTCCCTATGGGGCCACGAAACGCGTGAGGGGTCTCCCAAAACGAATGTGGGTACCGCATGCGAGTTCCGCCACTGGGACCTTAGGTGGAGCTCCATATGGGGCCACGAAACGTGCGATGGGTCTCCCAAAATGAGTGTGGGTACCGCATGCGAGTTCCGACACTCGGACCTTAGCTGGAGCCCCCTATGGGGCCACGGAACGTGTGATGGGTCTCCCAAAATGGGTGTGGGTACCGCATGCGAGTTCCGCCACTGGGACCGTAGGTGGAGCTCCCTCTGGGGCCACGAAACGTGCGAGGAGTCTCCCAAAATGGGTGTGGGTACCGCATGCGAGTTCCGCAACTGGGACCTTCGGTAGAGCTCCCTATGGGGCCACGGAACGTGCGAGGGGTGTGCCAAAATGGGTGTGGGTACCGCATGCGAGTTCCGCCACTGGGACCTTCGGTGGGGCTCCCGATGGGGCCACGAAACGTGTGAAGGGTGTGCCAAAATGGGTGTGGGTACCGCATGCGAGTTCCGCCACTGGGACCTTGGGTGGAGCTCCCTATGGGGCCACGAAACGTGTGAGGGCTGTGTCAAAATGGGTGTGGGTACCGCATGCGAGTTCCGCCACTGGGACCTTAAGTGGAGCTCCAGATGGGGCCACGAAACGTGTGAGGGGTGTGCCGAAATGGTTGTGGTCTCCGCTGCGAGTTCGCCACTGCGAACCTTCGGTTGGAGCTTCCCCTATGGGACCCGAAAACGTGTGAGGGTGTGCCAAAAAATTGGTGTGGGTACCGCATGCGAGTTCCGCAACTGGGAACACAGCTTGCACGCTCCCCCCTATACGGCCACACGACAATCGGTGTGAGCGCGTGTGTGCCCAACATACGGGTCTTAAACCCCCGACCGAGAGCAAAATTACGGCACGAGATTTCCGCGACTGCTGGTGCCACCACATTCCACCACATTAGGTTTTGACTCCTTGTATACTAACATCTAGTCTGCCCGAAACCGCGTCAGAGGGGCTCATATGTGTGACATACAACACACACTGTACGATGTCTATGTTAGTGTTATTACGTGCATGGCGTGAGTTGCTTGCACACACGCAAGCCGAGCGTGATGGTACGGCAACCGGTTATATGTTTGTGACAAATGCACGTATGTGGCGGGGCGGCGGTGAAGGCAAGGTAATTAAGCGGTGTGACGGTGAGCTGTAGCTATAAAAGTGATGTGGGTACAGTGCCGATGTAATGAGTTGTAGCGCGACCACCTCGGCGAAAACTCCTAGAGATTAGACGATACTATATGACACGGCCAAAAAAAAACAAGAAAGTGTGAGTAGCGCTGTCGATGAAAGAGGGGAGATGTGGAAGATTTTGAGAAGTAACACATCGTGGAAAATGCACGATAGTGTGAAGAACGAGTCACTGCACTGACCGCAATATACATGGTGATAAACCATTCAGAATAGAATGGTGCTCTCGTTTACTGAAAACAACTAGAGACTTGAGGAGTACCCAATGGGTGTGGGTAAAGCATGCGGGTGTTCAAGCCAACTAGGAACGGGGTTTACCGGTGACAAGAGAAAAAACAAGTAGATAAAAAATAAAAAAAAAAATAAGGCTCCCTATGGGGCCACGAAACGTGTGAGGGGTGTGCCAAAATGGGTGTGGGTACCGCATGCGCGTTCCGCCACTGGGACCTTAGGTTGAGCTCCTATGGGGCCACGAAACGTGTGAGGGGTGTGCCAAAATGGCCCGAGGCCGCCATGCGAGTTCCGCCACTGTGACCGTAGTTGGAGCTCCCTATGGGGCCACGAAACGCTGTACTGGGTGAAACGCAGGGAGGAGGGAGGAGGGAGAGGAGGAGAGGAGGAGGAGGAGGAAGGAGGAGACGCGCCGCACCGTCTCTTCGAAACGAGGACCCAACACCACAGGATGGTTGGGAAATACTCAATGAAGAATCCAAAACTGACCAGAAATAGTGCACAAATCGTCCCCATACTATTTTTCTACCATTTTTGAATTTTCCCCCTGTAGAGGGACAAGCCCGACTTACTTAACACTTATCTCCCGCCAGGCGCTCTCGCTCCGACATTCGGTCCCCAGGGCCCTCGCGGATATCGATCCAGCTAGAGGGCTGCCGCGGAGAGTTGGGGCCACGGAGTGCAGTTGTTTCAATGCTTTGCGACGTCGGATCTCAGGGTATCCGCCCCGACTCAGGTCCCAAGACTTAGATCGGGCAAGTCCCCCTACAGGCGGATTCTGTAAGAAAAATTCGAAATACTCTAAAAATAACCCTACAATAGTCCGAAAAATCGTCCCCAGACTATTTGTGTGACTATTCTTGAATGTTCCTCCTGTAGAGGGACAGGCCCGACTTAACCCAGGACCCTCACAGATCGACCCGGCTCGAGAGACGCCGCGGAAAGTTGGGGTCACTGATTGCAGTTGCGACGTCGGACCTCCGGATATACACATCCATGCCGTCGCGGTCTGGACACCGAGACTAGAAGACGAAAAAACCACATAAACACAAACTTTTGGCGCTCCGCGCGGATTTCTTGGATCCGCGCCAGACCCCCCCTCCCTGGCTCGCGGAGCGCGCCAGGGGCGGCGCCGGAGGCGCCGCCAGGGGGGCCTCAGCGCGGATCCAAGAAACCCGCGCGGAGCGCAAAAAGTTTATGTTTATGTGGTTTTTTCTTCTAAGAGAGACGCGATCCCATGGATGCGCGACCCCGTGGACACGTTCCGCGCGGGGCAGCCGAAAGCCGCCCCGAGCTTCCCCTGGGGTCGCGGCCGAGGCATCCAGGCAGCGAGGCCGTGGATACGGATTGCGAGCATCGTTTAACCGATCCCCATCCCCAGCGGCCTGGCCTGGGCCCCGCTGGCCGATTTACCCACCTAGATGGGGATATAGGTCGTTCCCTTCGGGTTTCGAGCGTTGTATCCCCAACTGGGGTGGTCATTTGGTGGGGGTCTCGAAGTGGCTGAGGATGGGGATGGGGGTCGGTTAAATGCTACTGAACGTGGTTTCCTGCCCACGAGCACCCCGGTGATCAACACCACCACCGGGCCGAGCAGGCTCTCCTGCTGGTCCTCTTCCTCCTCCCAGGCGGCTGCGCCGGTGGTCGTGGAGGCACCGTCTACCGTGAAGCCCGCCACCTCGACGGCACCGAAGGCGTCGCCAGAGCCGTCGTCCTGCAGCCGCTGCTGCAGGGCACCAGTCATGGCGGTCGTGTTTGCGCTCCAGAGGGCGCTGCCGATGGACGTCGAGTTCTGCTCGGCCCCAAGCAGGATCGTGTACAGTGCCACGACGGCGTCCCCCAGCGACCTTCCTGTGAGGATGCGCTGCTGCGTCTCCAGGCCCACCTCCACTGTCACCTGAGTGTGGTGCACCCCAGCGACGCTTGCGATCAGACCCTCAAGGGTGACCTTCACGAGCTTGCTCTCCGCAAAAGCAGCGGCGCTCTCGACAGTCAGCATCAGGCTGCCTTCAACAGAGTCTCCGTTCGGCTCGAACCAGAATGTGCTGCTGGTTGCCGTGGCTGACGTCAGGGTGATCTGTGATGCCGTGCTGGTACTGGTGAGTGTCGAGCTGGTCTGGGTCGAGCTGATCTGGGTCGAGCTGATCTGGGTCGAGCTGGTCCGGGTCGAGCTGGTCAGGGTCGAGCTGGTCCGGGTCGAGCTGGTCTGGGTTGAGCCTGTGAGCGAGGAGGTGATGGATCCGCTCGTCTCCGAGCTGCTCGTGCGAGTGAGCGACGCCGTGGAGGTTCGAGTGGCGCTCGTGCGCGTCAGCGTGAAGGTCACGCTCGTCTCCGTCGCGCTTGTGCGAGTGGTGCTCGTCAGGCTCCAGCTCGTGGTGGTCTGGCTCTGGCTCGTCTGGGTGGCGCTGGTCTGGGTCTTGGTCGTGGTCTCACTCGTCCGTGTGGCGCTCGTCTGTGTCAGCGTCGCCGTGCTGGTCTGGCTGGCAGTCACGAGTGTGGAGCTGCTGGTGCGAGTGGCACTGCTGGTTCGGCTGGTGGTGAAAGGGGTACCAGTCTGGGTAGCGTGGGTCGTGGTCGTCCATGTCAGGGACGACGTCGACAAGGACGTGGCGGTGGCGGTAGTGCTACTGCTCCAGCTCGTCGTCGACGTACGGCTGGTCCTCGTGGCGGTCTGCGTGCTTGCAGTTCCTGTGCTGCTCGGCGTGGTGTCACTTGCGGTCGTAGCACTTGTGCTCGTCGTCGCCGTGACTGTGGCACTGGTCACAGTGGGGCTTGTCGCAGTAGAGCTGGCGGTCTCGCTGGCACTCGTCGTCGTGGCGCTGCTGGTGCCTGAGCTGCTCCCCGTGGTGCTGCTTGCGCTCGTTGAGCTCGTGCTCGTCGTCGCCGTTGCTGTGACGCTGGTCCTGGTGGGGGTTGTCGCGGTAGAGACGGAGGTATAGCTGGTAGTTGTCGCTGTGGCGCTGCTGGTGCTGCTCCCGCTCGTCGCCGAAGTGGTGGTCGACGAGCTCGAGGTCCTCGAGACACTCGTCGTCGTGACGATTGTTGCGCTGGCGGTCGTCAGCGAGGTGCGGCTCGTGCTGGTGACCGTAGTGCCCGTGGTCGGCGTCGTGGTGGTGCTAGCAGTGATGGACTCGGACGTGAGCGTCATGGAAGCGCTCCTCGTCGAGAAGGACGTGGCGGTTGCCGTCATCGTCTCCGTTCTGGTGATGGTCTCGGAGCTTGTCCACGTGCCGGAGGAGAGGTCGTGCAACAGCGACTCGAACACCAGCGTGCACGAGTTTGACCCGGGACTGTCAGCGACCATGTCGCGGACGTCGCGCGTGGCGTAAAACCACGCCCAGGTCTGGCAGCCGTAGGAGAACAGCAAGCCCGTGCACGCGGCGTCGGCACGACAAGCCACCTTCACCTGGGCCAGGCTGCTGAACACGCGGCTGCAGCCGACGCTGCAGGCGCCGTTGCCGAGCCGGGGGCCCTCCACGTAGGTGATGGCCGTGGTCTCGGTGGAGGTCCCCGTGGTGGAGGTCTCCGTGGTGGTGAAGAAATCCCTGTGGATCCTGGGGAGGCACATGGGCGCCGACGCCGCTTCGCCCCAGGCCTCGCCTGGGGCGCGCTGGCCAGGGCTCCGAGGCGAGTCTGGCCGTGACGGAGATTGACGTAAACTGTCGAAGGTCCGCGCGGGTGTCTTGGATCTGCGCTCAGGTCCCCTTCTCTGGCGCGCGGATCGCGCTGGGGGCGGCGCCAGAGGCGCCGCCAGGGGGGGGTCCAGCGGCGCAAATCCAAGAAATCCGCGCGGAGCTTACAAAGTTTATGTTCGTGCAGTTGTTTCTTCTTCGAGGTGTGGGTTTCGCCTCCGAGGTCCGAGTACAGGCGTGGGTGCCGTCGCCCGATCCCTGCATGGCCGCAAAGCTGCCGGTGCAGTAGCGCCACGCCCAGTCCTGGCAGTCGAAGGAGTGCAGGGCCAGGCAGGCGGGGTCCGCCGAGCAGCTGGCCTCCGCGACCGCCATGGTGGTGAACTCGCTGCTGCAGTGGCCCACGAACGCGCCATTGTCCACCCGAGGCCCATCCACGTATCCGCCACCGCCGCATGCGAACCCCAGCCGTGCAGTTAGGTCGGGCGTGTCCCCCTACAGGGGGATTTTGGATGAAAACTCAAAATAAGGGGATTTGGGATGATCATTTTTTCCTTATATGTCTATGTGTGTATATATATATATATATATGTTGGAGGAAAAACACAATATATATATATATATAAAAGAAAGGAAAAAAACGTCCCCTGACTATTTTTCAATGTTTGAATATTCTTCCTGTAGAAGGACAGGCCCGGCGTCACGTTAGGCGACCGCACGGGAACCCCAGCCCTGCAGGTCAGATTTCTGAAACGCTGGCTGGGGTTCGGACTCCAGGAAGCGCCTGCAGCCAAGCGAACCCAGTGGGGGCGTCCGATATCCCAGCGCCGGCTGGACCCTCAAGGGTAGAGCTCGCAATTGGTCGCACACGCGTGTCCAGAGCTCCGACGCACTGACACAAGACAACACCGAAACTGTTCGCCGCCTTCGGCCCCTCCGTGGGGGCCCTCGCCCAGCCCCAAGACCGTCAACAGAACGGCACGAGATGATAAGCCGGCTCCAGGGAAGGGGTCGGGACTTACAGGGGCCCCTCACTGACAAAAGAGCAAATACTGGGAGCCGACGGTAAACCGTCAACCAGGTTACCGCCGGGACCCTCGTAGAGTTCTTAACACGCGAATCAGTGCTCAGATTGCGAGAAGGAAGCTTCTTTGAATGTCAGCTTGAAAACTCGCAGAATGTATTGTCTGGGGTTTTAAAAGAAGTCGGATCCCCTACGTCTTTTGATCATAATATTGCAGCTACGGACCTGAGAATTTGACAGGCAGACGCGGCATAACTCACGACACGTGAGAAAAATATTGCTTCTTAAAACGAACGGTTAAATCTTTCAAAATCTTCCGAAAACCGACCCCAAGTGCCCACGTTGTCCGCCCGGGCCGGGTCGGTCAACTAGCATGATGGCCGCGAACCGAACCGAGAACCGAGAACCGGGTCTGGAACCGAACCGGCCGAACCGAACCGGCCGGCCAAACCGAACCGGCCGAACCGAACCGGCCCGCTGTGCGAACCGAACCGGCCGAACCGAACCGGCGGAAACCGAACCGGCCGAACCGAACCGGCCAACCAGGCGGAACCGAACCGGCCGAACCGGACCGGACCGGCGGAACCGAACCGTCCGAACCGGAGTCAGGACCCCAGGACCCGCTCGAACCTTAAAATACCTCAGGACCCAGGACCTGAACCCAGGACCCCAGGACCTCAAAAGACCCCGGGACCTGAATCCAGGATCCTCTTGGACTTCCCAGGACCCCAGGACCCGGGACCCCAGGACCCCCAGGACCCATGAAGACACCCATGAAGACGAGCACCTGGCTGGCGGGCGCGCGCGGGGCGACGACGACGACGGCGGAGGAAGGCGACGACGACGGCGGAGGAAGGCGACGACGACGGCGGCGGAGGAAGGCGCCGACGACGACCCCCCCGGTCCGGACCCCCTGGGTTCGTACGCCCCGCGCGTCTGATGGAGAACAGGGAGAAACAAGGAAATGGTGCCCTTGTTGGCGTCCCCCTCGAGGGTGCGCGTCGCCGTCAGGAGCGGCCCCATGGCACAACAAATGTCGACGAGCTCCCTGACGCTGGGCTCGTCCAGGGGCTCCGGGGCAGAGCGCCTGGGGTGGAGGCCGCGAGTGAGGTTGTGAGCCCTGGCGTTCTTGATCAGGGAGACCCAGGACAACAGGGTGCCGGAGAAGCGAGTCTCGCCTTCTTGCGCGAATGCGCAAGTCGGCACGGGCGGGTTCTGGGACGCCGCGTCTGAAACCAAGGCGTCGTACTCGGAGCCGTTGCGGTGGTAGTATTTCACAATGGAACGAGCTTTTTTACACACAGGCTCCATGACCTTGCGAATGGCCAACATTGCGGGGTCAGCTTTTCTCTTGCCGGCAGCAGCCCCCGCGGCGGCGGCGGCGGGCGCGGCCGCGGCGGCGGCGGGTGCGGCCGCGGCGGCGGCGGGTGCGGCCACGGCGGGGGCGGCCGCGGCCGCCGATGACGAAGACGTGGAGCTGGTCGAACCTGAACTCGATTCCGTTGAAGAAGAACTCGCCTTGGCGTGACGTTTTTTCGGCCTCGCTGGCGGGGCGCTGTGCTTTCCCGCCAACTGAATCAGATGGCACCCGCACCCAAGGGCGTTCAAGCCCAAGTCGCGAATGCCCTTTCGCGGGGCCGCTTCGTGGTCGGACAGCCCGCAGACGATGTGGTCTGGCGTCAGGCCGGCAGCAGCCAGAGCTTTCTCCAACATTGACTTGTAAGAGGCAGCATTCTTACGGCCGACCATGTGGAACACCTCGAGGACGACCGAGTGGCGTTCGAATTCCAGGTCGCACCAGTCGACGATGATGGCGTTGAAATGTTTCGGACAGAGACCTTTTGTCTTCCAGCTGTCGTATCCGATAGCAAAACGACATCCTTTCTCTGCAGCTGCCCGCACAGCGGCCCTGGACTCCGCAACAATTCCGTCGATGGTGCGGCCGACCTCCTGCGTCATCACAGAGCGGCCGCCGAGCTGGCTCAAGCGGGTGATCCCGTCCCGGGCGTCGTCTGCAACACGCACGGGAATCAGGTTTTTGATGACCATGATGACGGCCCACTCCCGGGTGAGGTCGTGGTCCACACGCCGCACGGCGCAACCCTCCTCGCGGGGGTGCTCGCGCAGACTCTCCGGGATCTCGTCGGCGTGAAAACGCCGCAGATGCCGCAGCATGGAGCCCGTGGAGCTCTCCTGCCACACGCACCCGTCATATTCCATTGACGGCATGAAGCCTGAGTCCATGAGAGTTTTCACATTGAGCACAACAGGTTGTTCGTCCGGCCAGCAGATCTTGCAGAACCGATAGTTGCTGGACAGAGGACGTTTTTCGTGGAGGAACTGGTGCGCCCCTCGCGCCGAACGCATCGCAGCCAAGGCGCAGGAAGGGGAGCTCTCACAGAAGCCAGGAAGCCGGGGACTACTGCCGACACAGCTTCGACGACAGCGGCTCTCGAACCAAAATGGCTACGGAACTTTCAGCCGTGGAGGTCCAGACCCAGACCTCGGACGCCAGGCTTCAACCTTGAACGCCTGGGGGGGGCGAACCTGGCTGACCGCTGGAAGGCGGGCCCCTTTGGCGGCCCCCCCGCGCGAGGGCAGGGGGCCGCCTCCGGGGTACCCGGGCCCCGAGGGACCACCCCAGCAGCAGTCAACCGCACGTCCCCCCGACCCAAGAGAGCCCCAAGAGGAGCCCACAGTCCGGACCCCCTGGGTCCGGACCCCCTGGGTCCGGACCCCCTGGGTCCGGACCCCCTGGGTCCGGACCCCCCTGGGTCCGGACCCCCCCGGTCCGGACCCCCTGGGTCCGGACCCCCTGGGTCCGGACCCCCTGGGTCCGGACCCCCCCGCCCCTGGTCCGGACCCCCCCCCCCGTCCGTCGTCACCCCCCCGTCCGTCGTCGTGGTCCCCCGTCCGTCGTCGTCGTGGTGCTCGCGGTCGTGGTCGTGGTCGTGGTCGCGGTCGCGGTCGCGGTCGCGGTCGCGCGGTTACCTTCGCGCCCTCGCGAGGCCTCCTTGGAGACATGCAATTCTGCGGCCCAGGCCGCGACGCGCGAAGCGCGATTATCTTCTTGCGTTTTCTTCATCGTTTGAGACACCGGTAGTTGGCCTTCGAGAAGCTCCTCGTCGCCACGGCTGGACGCAGCTCGGAAAACTGGTGCGTCTGGACCCCGGGAGGGGTCCGAAGACCGAGTTTGAGCAGATTTGGAGTTCCAGTGTCTCAACTCGCCCTTCTCCGATCTTGCCGGGCGCGTTTGGTGGCGGGTGTGCAAGCGCCGAGAGCTCTGCCAGCAGTCTAGGCCGCCGGTCTGCAGAGACAGCCTCAACGAGAGAAGGAGGAGGAGCGAGAGGAGGACGCAAGTAGGAGGATGTAGGAGGAGGAGGACGAGTAGGAGGAGGAGGAGGCGGAGGAGGAGGAGGTGCAGCGGCGGCCAGCGGCGGCCAGCGGCCAGCGGCGGCCAGCGGCCAGCGGCGGCCAGCGGCGGCACCTCGGCCGTTGCAGCGGCCCCGCTGGGGCAGCGCGCGAGACGCCGAACGGGCCGGCCTCGTCCTCGTCCTCGTCCTCGTCCTCGTCCTCGTCCTCGTCCTCGTCCTCCTCCTCCTCCTCCTCATCCTCCTTCTTCTCCTCCTCCTCCTCCTCCTCCTCTTCCTCCTCCTCCTCCTCCCTCGCCCCCACTGTCCCCATCCCCGTCGGGGCTGCCGATCGGGACGGCCTGGAATCGAAGCGAATCGAAATCGGGCTGACTGAAATCGCCTCTGCATGCGAAGCCGGCCGAACCAACCGAACCGAACCGGCCGAACCGGACCGGTCGGAACACATAAAACCGAACCGGTAGAACCGAACCGGCCGAACCGAACCGGTCGAACCGAACCGGTCTACGACAAAGAACCGAACCGGTCGAACCGAACCGGTTTGCGACGCGAACCGGAACCGGTCGAACCGAACCGGTCGCACATCGAACCGAACCGGACCGGACCGAACCGCGGCTTTCATGAACTAGCTCCACCCCGCGCCGGAATTCCTCTAGCTCATCGTTGCCGAAGAGCTCTACAAGGTACTACGTCGGATCTCGAGTTTTTCCTGCTACCTCGGACGCCTTCCCGAGGAGGATGACGAGGAGGGGGGAATGATGATTGTGATGATGATGATGATGGTGATGATGAGGAGGAGGAGGAGGAGGAGGAGGAGGAAGGAGGGGGAGGGAGGAGGAGAGAGGAGTGGGGAGGAGAGATGAGGAGTCGGGAGCACGCGAGAGGCCCACTTGGTCGCACCTGATGAAAATGAAGAATCACACTACCGAGGAACCCCACATACCTATCTTATGGTACGTGCGCACCAAACAAAAGCAACTGCAACCTTCGATTGGGTACCCTGACGCTCCGAGCCGGCTTGAGCCAACGTGCTTACAGATCTAGATGCTGCGCAAACCCCTGCAAGGGCAACTGATGGAATGCAACGGCGACACCTGCCCCCATGCGCACCCCCCCGTGGCGTCGAGAAATTGCTACGCCTGCCACGCCCCGCGACCCTGGGACGGATAGAGACCGCGGTGAGGGACCACCCCCTGCGCACCCCCTCTGGTGTCGAGAAAATACCACGCCTGCCACGCCCCGCGACCCTGGGACGGATAGAGACCGCGGTGAGGGACCACCCCCTGTGCACCCCCTGTGGTGTCGAGAAAGTGCCACGCCTGCCACGCCCCGCAACCCTGGGACGGATAGAGACCGCGGTGAGGGACCACCCCCTGCGAACCCCCTCTGGTGTCGAGAAAGTGCCACGCCTGCCACGCCCCGCGACCCTGGGACAGATAGAGACCGCGGTGAGGGACCACCCCCTGCGCACCCCCTCTGGTGTCGAGAAAGTGCCACGCCTGCCACGCTGGGACGGACAGAGACCGCGGTGAGGGACCAACCCACTGCGCACCCCTCTGGTGTCGAGATAGTGCCACCCTCCCACGCCCCGCGACCCTGGGACGGACAGAGACACGCGGTGAGTGACCACCCACTGCGCACTCCCCTCTGGTGTCGAGATAGTGCCACGCCTTCCCACGCCACGCCCCGCGACCCTGGACGGTAGAGACCCGGACTGAATGGGACCACCCGGGGCCCTGCGCACACCCCCTCTGGTGTCGAGAAAGTGCCACGCCTGCCACGCCCCGCGACCCTGGGACGGATAGAGACCGCGGTGAGGGACCACCCCCTGCGCACCCCCTCTGGTGTCGAAAAAATACCACGCCTGCCACGCCCCACGACCCTGGGACGGATAGAGACCGCGTTGAGGGACCACCCACTGCGCACCCCCTCTGATGTCGAGATAGTGCCACGCCTCCCACGCCCCGCGACCCTGGGACGGATAGAGACCGCGGTGAGGGACCACCCCCTGCGCACCCCCTCTGGTGTCGAGAACCCCACTAAACATGTGGGGAGCAAAAACCCCACTAAGCATGTGGGGAACAACACGTACTAGGTGGCAGGCTGGAATTGGACGTGTGTCTCATGTGGGTGCCCAATATGTTGTGCATACGTCTTGGGTGCATGATGCAGTGAACACGCCGGGCGCGCACTGGCGTTGTATGGTGTGTATGCGAGTGTATATGCGAGGGCTGTATTTACACGTGTGTCTCATGTACATGCCGTGCATGTGTTGCGCGTGGGTGAGGGAGGAAGGAGGAGGAGGGGAGGTGAGTGAGACGCGGGCGCGTCGTGGCAAGGAGAAAACCAGAACCCCACGTAACATGTGGGGAAGAAAACCAGAATCCCACCAAATCCATGTTATATGGGGAACAACACGTACTGGGTGCAAGGCTGTATCGGGAAGTGTGTCTCATATGGGTGCCCAGTATGTTGTGCATACGTCTTGGATGTATGATGCAGTGCACGCGCCAGGCGTGCACTAGCGTTGTATAGTGTGTGTGTGTGTTGTGTGTGTGTTGTGTGTTGTGTGTATGTGTGTTGTGTGTTGTGTGTGCAGTGTGTGTTGTGTGTTGTGTGTGTTGTGTGTGTTGTGATGTGTGTGTGTGTGTTTGTGTTATGTGTTTGTGTTGTGTGTACATACGTGCGTGCGTGCGTGTGTGTGTGTGAGTGTGTGTGAGAGTGTGAGTGTGCGAGTGTGCGAGTGTGCGAGTGTGTGAGTGTGTGAGTGTGTGAGTGTGAGCGTGTGTGTGTGTGCCTGCGTGCGGCTGTTTGGGTGGAGGGAGAACGGAAGAGGAAGAGAGGGAGGAGGGAGGAGGGAGGTGTGAGGAAGACGCGGTTGCGACGTGGGTGGGAAGAAAACCATAATCACACGAACCGTGTGGGGAAAAACCCTCGCTTTGTTTAAAGAATTCGCAAGATCGCGCACGCAGACCTTCTGTTTGAACATCACGTTGCAAGGCCATGTTTTCTGGGACACTCGACTTCGAAATTCCTACGCAACCTGGGGGGTTTTGAATGATCTCGGCATGCGCGCGCGACGACGCGCGCGTGTGCACTTCATGCATTCGTTTGCAAGGGATTATTGCAAGCTGATGGCTTTCGATGAGCGAGCGCGCGCGCATAGCATTATATTTGTCAGGAGTGAGAGGGGGGGTCGATACTTGCTTGGTTTGGATGCGACGGATGCAGATTTAGCATGAAACCTGGGGCAGAATCATATGTAAATTGCTCATCCGCAGGGGGAACAGTAATCCCGGGGTGGGTGGTAGATGCAAATCCCTTTTAGAAGGAACAACAAATATGTTGTGCAGCCTACGTCATGCATAATATGTTGCGCAAAAGCTGTGGTGCAATATATTTGGCGCAATCTATGTTGTGCAATCGATGCTCTGGAATATATGTGGTGCAATCTATATGGCACAATCTAGGCGGCGACGCGGCGGCGACGGCGACCACGGAGCAGTCAGACTGGCAGCCAGGCACAGACAACGGGCGGCGAGGAGGCGGCGACGGGGCGGCGGCGGCGACCACGGAGCCGCCAGACCGACAGCCAGGCCCATTCCTTAGACAACAGATCAGAACTGTTAAGTACAAGCACTGTTTGGGGGGATCGATGCCAATATATATATATATACATATATATATATACACATCTACATACATACATACATACATACATACATACATACATACATACATACATACACATACATGCATGCATGCATGCATGCATACATGCATACATGCATACATACATACATACATGCATATACATACACATATACATATACATATACACATACATATACATACACATACATATACACATACACATACACATATACATGCACCTATGCATACACATATACATAAATATACACATATACATAAACAATACATTTACATATACATATACATGTACATGTACATTTACATATATATGTACATATACATACACATATACGTATACATATACTTATATACATATACATATACAGATACACTTACATATACATACACATACACATATACATAGACGTTTGCATATACATATATATACCTATACGTGCACCTGCACATATGTATACATATAAATATACGTATACATATACATTTACCTATACATGTACATATACATATACATATACATACACATGTACATATACATATACATATACAGATATATATATATATATATATATATGCACATACACATACATATACATACATATATACACATACCTATACATATACATATACATATATACACACACATTTCACGAATGACGCAACGAGCTCCAGTGCCCGACACAACTTCGTCATGAAGCACTACACTCATGCGGCGGCGCCGAACGCCCCAGCTACACATCCCCAAGCGCGACGGCGGATCTGCGCGGCAGCACAACCGGATAACTGGGTTGCCGTCAGCGAGTTGGTGGTCGTCGAGGTGGCCGTGGAAGTGGGGACGTGCTTCCCCTTCGTGCACGCGGCTGCGACCCCACCCGCGGCGGCCAGGTCGTCGGTCGAGCCACTGCATGTGCGCCAGAACCAGGGGTGGCAGTCGTAGGAGTGCAGGGAACTGCAGGCCGGGTCGTTGTTGCACCTCTCGATCGACTCCTCCAGAGAGCCGACCTCCGAGCCGCACCGCCCGATCCAGGCGTCGCTGTCGACCAGGGGGCCGTCCATGTACTGGAAGGCACCAACGGGCGTCGCGGTGGAGGTGGACGTGGAGACGGTGGTTGTCGGAACCGCCAGCCTCGTGCACGCCGAGGTGCCAGAGCCCGCGGCGGCGATCTCCTCCAGGGTGTCCCAGCAGGGCCGCCAGAATGCGCCCTGGTGCGGGCAAGAGTTGCATCCATATCCCCTGCGTCCCGTATTTTCGGGCCCCTCCCCTAGAAACTCGAGCTGCAGTGGATATGGATAAACCTGGCCTCTAGAGAAGCGAGATGTTTATCCATGTCCACGGCCCCTGGGGTGTTTGGTATCCCTTCCGCAAATATTCAAGACGATGTAACATGCTTGAGAAAAGAATAAAGAAAATAATAAAGAAACGAAACAACAACGACCACGACAACAACAAGGACAGGGACATTCCCTGGGCCCCGGCGCTCGGGCTCCTCCAGCGCTCTCCTCCTTTGGGGGGCAGGGACCCTTCCCAGGCCCTGGAGCGTCCGGGGACCCCCCCCCCCGAACAACACAACACAACAACGGTCCGGGTTTAATTTAAAAACAAAAATCCACCTCTATCAGAGGTGGATCCATCCTTCATGCCATGTTGCAATGTCTGCACCAGCGAAGCTCTTGAATCCTATGGGAATCCTATGGGAATCAGATGGGAATCCTACGAATCCTATAGGAAACCAATGGGAATCCTACGAATCCTATAGGATTCCGATAGGATTCCTATGAATCCTATACGAATCCTATAGGAATCCTCGATAGGTCCTATATGGATCCTGTAGGAATCCTATAGGAATCCTCGATAGGTCCTATATGGATCGGATCCTGTAGGAATCCTATGGGGATCCAAAGGATCCTATGGGAATCCTATGGGAATCCGACGAATCCGATGGGAATCCTATGGGAATCTTATGAATCCCATGGGAATCTTAAGGGAATCCGACGAATCCGATGGGAATCCTATGGAAATCTTATGAATCCTCTGGGATTCCTATGGGAGTCCTACGAGTCGTATTGGATTCCTATGGGAATCCTGCGAGTCCTATGGGATTCCTATGGGAATCCTACAGGAAGCCTCTAGGATTCCTATGGGAATCCTACAGGAAGCCTCTAGGATTCCGATGGGAATCCTACAGGAAGCCTCTAGGATTCCGATGGGAATCCTACGAATCCTAAGAAGCCTCTAGGAATACGACAGGCATCCTATAGGAAGCCTCTAGAAATCCTGTAGGTATCCTAGGGATCCTTCATGTGTTTCCTTATCCTTTTCCTGCTATTGCTCTTCCTCCTCCTTTTTTCCTCCTCCTCCTCCTCCTCCCTTTCCCACCCCCTCCTACCTTCCCCCATCCCCCCCCCCCGCCTCCCCATACCTCCTCCCGCCTACTTCCCCACCTCCTGATTTGCTCCGAATTGTGTGCCATATGCCAGCAGCTGGGCGGGACTCCGATCCGCCGCCGTGCCTGCACGGCAGAGGCGTGTCAGGATGCCTGTGAGCTGTCTGGTGGTGCCTGTGTGAAGTTTCTCAGGGCCACCCCCTGCCCTCACGCTGGGCTGAATGCGCTGCGCCCTCTTCCCGAAACCCTGTCGGCGCCGAGACATGCCCCTGGCGCCCTCCGAGGAATCCAGGATGACTGCCAACTGGCCCAAACAGGCCACCAGGGCCGCCAAGGTGGCCCAAGACCGATTCAAGACGGCCCATGACGCAAGGCGACCTAAAACGGCCTCGAGACGGCCCAAGGTCCAAGATCCAAGATCCAAGACCCGAGATCCAAGATCAAATACCCAAGATCCAAGATTCAAGATCCCAGATCCAAAATCCAAGGTCCAAGATCCAAGGTCCAAGATCCAAGATCCAAGGTCCAAGGTCCAAGATCCACGGTCCAAGGCCCAAGATCCAAGAGCCAAGGTCCAAAGTGCCAGATCCAAGATCCAAGGCCCAAGAGATCAGGTTCTTATAGGAATCAGAAGATTCCTGTTGGGTGTCTATAGGCTTCCTTCAGGATCCCTATAGGATTCATAAGATTCCTACAGGATTCCTTTACGCTTTCCATTGGATGATGACAGGATTCACAAGATTCCCATATGATGCCTATTGGATGCCTATGTGAGTCATATGATTCTTATACGGTTCCGATGAGATTCCTATAGGACCCATAAGATCCCCATCGGAATCCTATATGATTCCTACAGGATTCCGATAGGACCTGTACAATTCCTATGGGATTCGTATAATATTCACAAGATTCCTATCGGATTCCTAACTGGTTCCTGAAGGGTCCTTATAGGATTCGCTAGATTCCTAGGTTTCCTACACGATGCCCCCATGACCCTTATAGGATTCAAAGGTTTCCTGTAAGATTCCTATATGTTTCATGCGATGACTATGGGATTCCTTTAAGATTCCTATAGCATGCACGAGATTCCCATGCGATGCCTATAAGATCCCCATTGGGTTCATATGATTCCTATAGGATCCTCATAAGATTCCTATACCTTATATGATTGCTAAGATTCCTTGTGGGTTCCTATAAGATTCCTATAGGATTCTTAACGGATCCGACAGGAATCCTATAGGAATCCTATGAATCCTTTAGGAGTCCTTTAGGAATCCTACAGGAATCCGATGGCCCGCAACGGAATCCCCTGGAAACCCAATGGTTCCTATGAGAATCATATGGGGTTCCTATGGGAACCCCATGAATCATGTAGGAACCCTATAAGAACCCAATGAACCCTATAGGGATCCGATAAGGATCCTCTAAGAATCATGTGCATCCTGCACGGCTCCTATAGGAATCCAACACGAATCTTATACGAATCCTATAGGAATCCTATCAGGATCCTACAGCAACCATATGAATCCGATGCATCCAATGGGAACCTTATGGGAATCATATGGGAACGCTCTCGGCAACCGGTGAATCCTGGACGAATCCTAAAGAAATTATAGAAAGTAATCCTATGAGACCTATAGGGATCAAATAGGAATCCTATGAATCATATGGGGACCCTATTGGAATCATATGATTCCAATACGAATCCTCTAGGAATCCAATAGGAATCCTATAGGAACCCTGCGAATCCTATAAGAACCAAATAAGAATCCAACAGGAGCCATCTGAATTCTACAGGTCCTATGGAAATCCCATAGGAATCCTGTGATACGCATATGGATCCTATACGAATCCCGTAGGAATCCTATAGGAATCCCATGAATCCTGTAGGAATCCTATGAGAACCCAATGAATTCTGCACGAAGTCCATAAGATTCCGATCGGGGTCCTATACGAATCCTATAAGAATCATATAGGAATCCTACGAATCCTATATGAAGCCTGCAGGAATCGCATAGGAAGCGTAAGGGAATCCTATGAACCCTGTACGACTCCCGCTGGCATCCTATAGGAACCGCAAGAATCTTTGCGGAATTCCATGAGAAACTCCTGAATCCTATACGTACCCTTAGGATTCCTATAGGAACCCCACGAATCCTGCATGAATCCGTTCGGAATCCCATAGGAGCCCTATAGGGGTCATGTGATTCCTGTACGAATCCTATAGGAAGCCGATGGAAACTCTATGAATCCTGTATGAATCCTGTAGGACTCCTATAGGAAGCCTACAGGAATCCTATGAACCCTGCACGAATCCCAAAGGAACCATATAGGAATCGCAACACCTTTACGGAATCCAATAGGAATCCTATGAATCCTGCACGAATCCTTAGGATTCTTGTAAGATCCTATGAATCATAGAAAGGAATCCTGTAGGAATCCCATAGGTGCCCTATAGGGATCCGATGAATCCGACACGAATCCATTTAGAATCCTGTAGGCATCATATGAATCCTATGTAAATCCCATAGGAATCCCATTGGAATCATATGAATCCGATGGGAAGCCTACAGGAATCCAATGAATCCCATATGAATCCTGTAGGAAGTCTATAGGAAGCCTGAAGGAAGCATATGAATCCTATACGAATCCCATAGAAATCCCATAGGAATCAAATGAACCCGATGGGAATCCTATAAGAACCTAATGAATTCTGTACGAATTCCATAAGAATCCTATAAGAATCATATACGAATCCCAAAAGAATCCTATAGGATTCTTAAGGATCCTATAAGAATCCCATAGGAATCCCATGAATCCTATACGAATCCTTAGGAATCCCATAGGCGTCCTATGAATCCCATATGACTCATGTAGGAATCCTATAAGATACCTCTAAGGACCATGTGAATCCTACACGAACCCTATGGGAATCCCAAGGGCATTCTATAATCCTGTGCGAACCCTATGCGAATCCAATGGGAATCCTATAGGAATCCTATACGACTCCTATACGAATCCGATAGGAATCCTATAGGTCCTATGTGAATCCTTTAGGAGTCCTACAGGAACCCTGTAGGGATCCGATGAATCCTATACGAATCCCACTGGAATCATATAAATTGTATGGGAATTCTATGAATCCTATAGGAATCTTCAAATGAATCCTGTACCAGTCCCATAAGAATCCTGCAGGGTCCCGATTCGGATCCTATAAGAGTCCTATAGGAAGCTTATGGATTCTATATGAATCCTGTAGGAGTCCGATGGGAAGCCGAAAGGAATCCGATGAATCCTGCACGAATCCCAAAGGAATCCAATAGGCATCCTAAAAATCCTAAAAGGAATCCCATAGGACTCCTATAAGTCCTATACGAATCCTTAGGATTACTATAAGAATCCGATGAGTCCGATATGAATCCTGTAGGAATCCTATAGGAACGCTATAGGGATCCTATGAATCCGATACGTATCATATGGGAATCCTGTGGGAATTCTACGAATCCTAAGCGAATCCTGTAGGAATCCTATAGGAACCCGATGAATCCTATACAAATCCGATGGGAATCCGACAGGTCCTATATGGATCCTGTAGGAATCTTACTGGAACCCTATAGGGACCCTATGGAATCCGATACGAATCCTATAGGAATCCTATAGGCATTCTACGAATCCTATGCGAATCTTATAGGAGTCCCATAGGAACCCTACGAATCCTGAACGAATCCTATAGGCATCCTATAGGAGTCCTATGAATCCTATACTAATCCGATGCGAATCCTACAGGGCCGGTGGATTGTGAGAAAGTCCCAGGCGGGAGCCCTCGGCGTTATTGTTGTTGTTGTTGGGGGGGTGGCAGCCCGGGGCACGACGCGCGTCCCTATTCAACAACAACAACAACAACAATCATTTAAGACTGGGGACACTCCGTTCTCACCAGTGCCAGGGTTTTCATAGGAGGCGGGCAATACCCCCACTTTGTGGGGGGGCCGGTTCAAGCTCTACCAAGTTTCCAAACGACTCTTCGCCACCACCCACACCCAGCTTCCCGCCCTATGACGTTCGGACACTTCACTTCGTGGCCTGCGGACGACCTTGGCTACTACACTGGCGCATGGGTACAATGACTTGTTGTGGTAACATTTTGTGGAAGCTAGCTTAGTATACGACTTTTCCCCCTGCAATTGAAGATTTCGGCGTGCGCGCGCGAAGAAAAAACGAATGTGTCCCATATGGTATTATTTGACAGGGATGATGGCCCTGGCAGGCGCGCAACCGTTGTAGCAGAAGTTCGAAGCACGTGAAAAAGTTGCTCGCAAGAGCCCGTTTGACAGAAATGTTGAAAAAGTATTGGGTTTCCTAAGAAATCCGCAAGAGCGCGCGGGGTGATTTTTTGAAACCCTTTTTTTGAAAAACCATTGGGTTTTTCATGTTTTTATGTGAAAATCGCTACGAAGACTAAGGTTTTGGAAGGATTTCGTCTTGCGCGCGCGAATGTGCATTTCGTGTCATTTTTTGCAAGGGATTCTTGAAGTTTGGTCATGTTAGAACAAGAAATGTCCACTTTGCCTTATTTTTTGCAAGGGAAAACCGATCGTAACAACACAACCGGATCCGGACACCCACTTTTTGCCTGAGACTTCCTCACGAAAATGATGAAAATGTGGCTGCGGCCTAGGCGCGGCGGGGGGGGCGCGCACCAGGGGTCCCAACAATAATTATTCGTTAGAAATTATAATGTCACAACAGACACCAACAACAACAGACAACGACAACGACAACGACACCGACCACGACACGACAATGCCAACAACAACAACAACAATAAGTTTAAGACCGATCGCCCTTATATGCTCGAGTGCCCAATAACTCGTATTTCCCAAACCCTCGATGCCCTCTTCGTCTTCGATCGAACCCCTTTTGGGGGGTATACCTTTCTTCCCTGCAGGCCGGGCCCCGGCAAGCGGCGGGGCGGCCGCGGACCGTCGGCCTGGCAGCGGCAAGTATAACGAACACAAAAAGGCAAGCAGAAAGAGGAGTGGAGAAAAGGAGAAAAAGGAATCAAGAATAAAAATAAAGGGGATAAAACAAAAGAAGCAAAAAATAACAAAAAAAGAGGGTAAAAATCAAAAGCAAAGAAGAGGGTCACAAAAACAAAAAGACACAAAGAGCAGGAGGTAAGAAGAGGGAACATGGAAAGGAAAGACAGGAAAGCAAAGGAGAGGGGGGAAAAATGAAGGGAAAGAAAAAAAAAGAAAAAAAACAAAAAGCGCTGATCGGCGGGGCGGCCGCGGACCGTCGACCCGACCCCAAGGGGGACGGACAGGGGACCGACCACGACGACGACGACGACCACAACGACGACGACGACGATGACGACGACAACGACGACATCGACGACGACGGCGAGGACGACGACGACGGCGACGACGACGACGCGCGAAAGCGAGAGCGAGGGAGAACGACAGCAGGGCCACGAAGGACACGAAGTAGGCCACGAAGGGCGACAGCGTGGACACGAAGGGAATGCGTATGGGGCCACGAAGAACGCGAACGAGCGGGGGCCACGAAGGGCAGATAATGCGGGGCCACAGAAAGCAACGATGGGGCCACTGAAGGTAGCAACTGGGCCACGTAGGACAGTGAGGGGGCCACAAACGGCGACAGCGGGGCCACGAAGGACATGCACATGGGGCCACAACGGGCGCGAACGAGCGGGGGCCACGGAGGGCATACGTATGTTGGGCCGCGGAGGACAAGGACGGGGCCACTGAGGGCAGCAACGGGGCCACGAAGGGCAGCGAGGGGGCCACGAAGGGCGACAGCGGGGCCACGGAGGGAATGCGTATGGGGGCCACCACGGGCGCGAACGAGCGGGGGCCACGAAGGGCATACATATGTGGGGCCACGAAGGGCAGCGAAGGGACCACGAAGGGCTGCAACGGGGCCACGAAGGGCACCGAGAGAGCCACGAACGGGTGCAACGGGGCCACGAAGGGCTGCGAAGGGACCACGAAGGGCAGCGAGGGGGCCACGAAGGGCTGCAACGAGGCCACGAAACAAAGCGAGGGGGCCACGAAGGGCTGCAACGGGGCCACGAAACAAAGCGAGGAGGCCACGAGAGACTGCAACGGCGCCACGAAACAAAGCGAGGGGGCCACGAAGGGCTGCAACGGGGCCACGAAACAAAGCGAGGGGGCCACGAAGGGCTCCATCGGGGCCACGAAGGGCAGCGAGATCCCGATTCGTAGGTAATCTGCGAAGGAGTCCTAAGCGTGAGCGCGACTCCTGGGTGCCTGGGTGTCTGGAGCGCGGCGCTTGAATAAATTGCAAAAATTTCCCACGCAAGGGCGCTATTCTTCAGTAAATTGCAAGCACGTCTCCAACGAGAGCGCGACTCCAGAGCGCCGGGAAAACGATTCCTGAATAAATTGTAAGGAAATCCCCAGCGAAAGCGCGATTCCTGTAGAAAATGCGAGGAAGTCTCGGGAGGGAGCGGGGGTCCTGGCTAAATTGTGAGGAATCTCAAGCGGGAGCCGTCCGTTGTTGTTGAAACCGGGGGGCCAGGGGAGCAGTTCGAGCATCAGAACTTTCCTGTCAGAAAACAGAGTGCGAGCGTCGAGGGGCACACTTTGATTAAGAAAAAAAGATGCACCGGTGGGGGGGGATCAACACGAATTCGTCTTCGGAAATGAGAGCTCAACAACAGCAAACACAACAACAACAACAACAACAACAACAAGTTTAAGACTGTTCGCCCTTATATGTTCGAGCGTCCAATAACGCGTATTTCCCAAACCCTCGATACCCGCCCTCTTCGTCTTCGATCGAACCCCTTTTGGGGGGTATGCCTTTCTTCCCTGCAGGCCGGGCCCCGGCAAGCGGCGGGGCGGCCGCGGACCGTCGGCCTGGCCAGCGGCAGCGCTTGATCGGCGGCAGCCCCGTCAGACCGTCGAAGCCCGCCCCAAGACGGACGGGAGGGACGGACAGTGACCGACCACGCGACGACGACGACGACGACGACGACGACGACGACGACGACGTCGAAGACGACGGCTACGACGACGACGACGGCGACGAGGAGCGAAAGCGGAGCGAGGAGAGAACTACGCCGGGCCACGAAGGGCACGAAGTAGGGTGCCACAAAAGGGCGACAGCGGGGACACGAAGGGAAGCGTATGGGCCACGAAGAACGCGAACGAGCGGTGGCCACGAAGTGCAGATAATGTGGGTCCACAGGGGCAACTATGGGGCGCTGAGTGTAGCGAAGCGCGTGGCCCTTAGCAATGGAGGGGACACCAAAGCCAGCGATGCCGCGGGCCTCCGAAGGGCTTGCACATGGGGCCATAACGGGCGCGACTCCTGGCGCTTGGGCAAATTGCAGGAAATTCCAACGCAAGGCTATTCTTCAGTAAGTTGCAAGCAAGTCTCCAGCGAGAGCGCGACTCCAGAGCGCCAGGAGAGCGATTCCTGAATAAATTGTAAGGAAGTCCCAAGCGAGAGCGCGATTCCCGAATAAAATGCGAGGAAGTCTCGGGCGGGAGCGGGGGTCCTGGCTACATTGTAAGGAAGTCTCAGGCGGGAGCCGTTGTTGTTGTAACCCAGGGGCCAGGGGCCCAGTTTGAGCAGGAAGACTTCCCCTGTCAAAAAACAAGGTGCGAGCGTCGAGGGCCACACTTTGATTGAGGGAAAACAGTATGCACCGGTGGGGGGGATCATCAATAATTATTCTTCAGAAATGAGAATTCAACAACAACAACAACAACAAGAAGAATCATTATAAGACTGGTGTCCGCTCTTACTTGCCCGCGTGTCATTCAAAACGAGTTCCCCACACCCTCGATACCCGCCCTTTTTGTCTTCGATCACACCCCCTGTGGGGGGATTATTTCTCTTTGCGGGGGGCGGCGGGCTTAGACAGGCGGGCAAACCTGAACGGGCGGGCAATCCTTCGTGGGCGTACATGTGCCCGCCATTGGAATTGGTGTGGGCCGTGCAAAAAAAGAGGGGGAGAGAACGAGGGAGAGTGGGAGGAAGGGAGGGGGAGGGACGAAGGAAGAGGGAAAACGCCAGGAGAGAAGGAGCGAAGAGGGGGGCGGTTGATTAGAGGCAGAGAGAGCGAGAGAGAAAGACATATAAGAGAGGTAGAGAAAGAGAGAGAGAGGGGAGAGAGAGAGAGAGAAGGAAAGAGGAAGGGAGGAGGCAGGAGAGGGGAGGGAGAAGGGAGGAGGGAGAGGAGGGAGAGGGGATAGGGCAGAGAGGCATAAGGATGAGGGAAGAGAGGAGGGAGAGAGAAGGGAGGAGAGGAGGGAGGAGGGAGGAGGGAGAGGAAGGAGGAGCAGGAAGGTAAGAGCGTGAACGTTCGAGGAAGTCCTAGGCGAAAGCGCCGTTCCTGAAGGAAGTCTCGGGCGGGAGTCCACGACGGGCGGGCGATCCCCTGACGGGCGGGTCGGGCGGGTGGGACATTCAAGCGGGATGCCTGAGTATGGCGAGAGCGCGATTCCTGAGTAAATTGTGACGGCGTCCTTGGCGCAGCGTGCTTCCTGAGCGTCGAAAGCGCGATGTCTGAATAAACTGCATGGAAGTCACAGGCGAGAGCGCAATTCCTGAATAAAATATGATGGGTTCTCTGGCGGGAGCGGGGGTCTTGATTAAATTGCGAAGGAACTTTGATTCAATTGAATAGAAGTCTCAGGCGGGAGCGCCGTTCCTGAGTAAATTGTGGGGATCAGGTGGGAGCAGGGGTCCTGACTAAATTGCGAGGGAGTCACAAGCGGGAGCACCGATCCTCAGTAAATTGTGAGGAAGTCTCAGGCGGGAGCGGGGGTCCTGAGTAAATTTGGAGGAAGTCTCACGGGGGAGCCGTTGTTGTTGTAATCCGGGGGGCCAGGGGCACAGTTTGAGCAGGAAGATTTTCCCTGTCAAAAAACAGGGTGCGAGCGTCGAGGGGCACACTTTGATTAAGAAAAAACAATATGCACCGGTGACGGGGGATCAACGATAATAATTCTTCAGAAATGCGAATTCAACAAAAACAGCAGCAGCAACAACAACAACAATTACAACAACAGCAGCAGCAACAACAACAACGACAACAACAGCAGCAACAACAACATTAACAACAACAACAACAACAACAACAACAACAACAACAGCAACAACAACAACAACAACAACAACAACAGCAGCAACAACAACAACAACAACAACAACAACAACAACAACAACAACAACAACAACAACAACAACAACAACAACAACAACAACAACAACAACAACAACAACAACAGCAGCAGCAGCAACAACAACAACAACAACAACAACAACAACAACAACAACAACAACAACCGCAACAGCAACAGCAACAGCAACAGCAGCAACAACAGCAGCAGCAACAACAACAACAACCACAACAACAACAACAACAACAACAACAACAACAGACAAGCAAACAAAAACGATGTGGATGTGGATAAAGATCGAGCCCGCGCCTGGCAGTCGAAAGAGTGGAGGACCGAGCAGGCCAGGCTGGCGTCGCACAGCGCCTGCGCCAACTCGGCCGAGTACACGGCCTCGGCGCAGGGGCCCACCAGAGTCGAGTCGGGAAGCTGGGCCGGATCGAGATGTGGCGGACTCCGGAAACCCTCCGGAAACCCTGAACCCAAAAACGTTTTCATCTCTTGGGGGCGCATCTTTCACTTCAAGACAGGCGCGTTCCACTACTCGCAGAGTAACTGCTCGCAAGTGGCCTGCATCCGCCGCGGGGGATCCACGACCCATTTTACGTCGAGGCAGACGCTGTGCTTTCCGGACGATTGCGAGTGTGAGCACTTTGCGAAACCGGAACGTGCTCGGTGAACTTCCGCCGCCTTCCGCCGGCTTCCGCCAGCGGAGCCGCCGCCATTTTACTTCCGCCGCCTTCCGCCGCGGAAGAGATGGCACCTCCCTCGATCCTCGAAGGCGAGGCCCTTGGTGGAATGCCTCATGTGGGTCTCGAAGCGGCACGGCGTCGAGATCGCGCCCGGTCGGCTGCGCCCGGGCGCGTGCCGGCGACGCGCGAGCATCGCGGCCGCGTCGGACCGCTGGCACATCGGAAGCGCATCGGGCATCGAGATCAGCTGGCGGCGCGCAGAGGGGCGTAGGCGGATGGGGGAAGGCTCCTAAGAAGGAGGCTGCTTCTTGGAAGGCGCTGGCCTCGTCTGCAGACAAGGCTCGCGTCTTCTGGGAAGCAGGGGTGCTTCTAAGAAGCCTTCCCCCCTCCCCCTACCTGCGGGGCAACGACGGGGGGGGAATGGCACAGGGGT
>CAUYUJ010014477.1:67500-77664 GCA_963575745.1 Prorocentrum cordatum
ACCTGAGGAGGCGCCAATAAACCCCCAAGAGGCTCCCACGAGGCCCCCGAAAGGCCCAAAAGAGGCCCCTAGAGGCCTCAAAACGGCTCCGAAGAGGCCTCAAAAATGCTGCCAGGAGAGCCCAGAGAAGCCCAAGAGCAGAGCGGCGATCCGCCAACCGCCCCCGACGAAATCCCAAGAAGCTGAAACCCCAAGATTCCCCAGAAATCGTTCTGCTAACTCCGCTTGTTGCACTCTTACTGCCGCCCCAGGGGGTCGGCGGTGCGGCGTCAGCCAATGAATCATACTAATCAGAATCGGCATCATCATCATCGTCATCATCATCATCATCATCATCATCACCACCACCACCATCATCATCATCATCATCAGCAGCATCATCATCGTCATCATCATCGTCATCATCATCAGCAGCATCAACAGCAGCAGCAGAATCAGGATCATCATAATCCTCATCATCAACAGCAGCATCATCAGCATCAGCATCAGCATCAGCATCAGCATCAGCATCAGTATCATCAACATCATCATCATCAACATCATCATCATCAGCCTCATCAGCATTATCGTCACTATCCTCGTCATCGTCACCAGCATCGCCAGCATCATCGTCGACGTTATCATCATCATCATCATCATCATCATCATCATCATCATCATCATCAGCATCCTCATCATCATCGTCAGCATCAGCACCAGCATCGTCGTCATCATCATTATCAGCATTATCAACTTCACCAACATGATCGGCAGCATCGTCATCATCATCCTCTTCATGATCCTCGGCCTAGTCCTCCCCATCAGCATCATCATCAGCAGCATCAGCATCATCATCATCGTCATCTGCATACTCATAATCATCCTGATCAGCATCATCGTCATCGTCATCATCACCATCACTATCATCATCATCAGCACCATCATCATCATCATCATCATCATCATCATCATCATCATCATGATCGTCATCAAAATCAACATCATCATGATCATTATCATCATCAGCATTATCATCATCGTCATCATCATCATCACCATCACCATCACCATCACCAACATCATCATCCGCATCAGCATCAGCATCATCATCATCAGTAGCAGCAGCAGCAGCATCATCATCATCTCCCATCTCATCACGGCTCTCCCAAGCCTGGGGACACGAAGTGTCACACGTGACGGCCTCCCGTGCCTCCTCGAACAGTCGCCACCCAAAATGCTGTGCCGGCACGGTGGTGGAACTTGCCGCAGGCAGCCGGATCTGACTTTTGTCCACAGTGATGCTTTCTCTCGGCTTTGGCCTCGGGGGCCCATCATCGGGCCCAGGGACCAAAGCATAAATCGGGGGCCGCAGAACAGTCCCTGTGCAAGGGGTCGGGTTCTCTGGGGCCGCGCGTTGGAAAGATCATATATCGTCGAATGTCTGGGAACGCGTAACCTAGCGCCAACGTGTGTTTGTCCACCGAAGCCCCTGAAGACGGCGCAGGCGGTGCAGCTACAGCGAGGGCCGACACAGGCTGCGTGCTATCAGTGGAGCTGAACAGGGTGAACAATGGTGGAAGTAGATTGGGTGTCCGCCCGCCCCCTAGAGAGGATGGAAAAGGTGACGCCACTCGATCATTGAAGTAGGAGGGCGCTTAAAGCAGATTGGAATCTGGCAATCCGGAAATACCTACTTTCAACGACCGATGGGTATCAATGGAGCTGAACAGGGTGAACAACCAGTGGGCTAAAAACACTAGACGCCTCTTAGATGGGGTCCGAGTCGATGGGGTCGGAGGATCGCGCCGCATCGGCGATGTATCGGCAATGCATCGGCGATGCATCGGCGATGCATCGGCGACGCACCAGGGACGTCGGCGATGCATCGGCGACGCATCGGCGACGCTAGCGCGGAGAAAATCGGGCTCCACATCGAGCCGCATCGCCGATGCATCGGCGATGCGGCACGATCCTCCGACCCCATCTGCTCCGACTCCATCTAGGAGGCCTGGAAACACCCCCCCACACACACACACACACACACACACACACACATACACACACACATACACACACACACGTCCTGGGGATCATCGGCCTGAAGACAAGCGGCGCCTGCGAGACTCTGCCCGCTTGAGCCTCAAAGGCCTCGCAGGGCGAGAAGGTCTGTGCATAAACACCGCGCCGCCCCGGAGGCACCGCTCCCGGGCCAGAGAGGGGCCAGACCGGCATCGGTATGCGGCAGCAGCGCCTGGACGACGCTGGCCGCTCGAGGGGGGACGGCAACACCAAAAACAAAAACAAAACAAAAAGCAGAACAAAGAGAGCCTCGACTCTCTCCCGCGCCGAGTTCTGACCAGAACGTCGAGAGGAATCCAGCCGCGGCGGCGAGGGCTCTCCAGCACGAGCAGCGGCATCGAAATGCCGGCTGGGCTCAGGATCGGAAGGACAAGGCTGTCTGCGGCCAGGTGGGCCCCGGCGGGGGTGTCCGATGTTCCAGCGCCAATGGAACCCCCCACAGGGGTACAGTATTCGGCCTGACGTAAGGAACGATAAATAAGGAACGAAGCCTCTTTTTTCCAGGTGAGTCTAGGCAGTTCGAAGGAACACCAGGCGGGCTCGCCGCCAAAAAGGTAGCAGAGCGCATGCAAACCAAAAGAACGACCGAGCCCCTTTTGAAAAGTAAGCGTTCTTTATTCAAGCCGGACCCTGTAGGGTTCGCTCGTGGTCGCAGACCCTCAGCTTGGGCCACAACCTCCACGGAGCGGAAGGATACAGTCGTCGTGCTGCCATTAGGGCGGGCGTGTCCCCCCCTCCAGGCGGATTGTGGACGGAGAAAAAACGAACAAAAATACTGAAAACAAAAAAAAAAAAAAAAAAAAACGTCCCCAGACTATTTTTGATTATTTTTGAATACTCCTGTACAAGGACAGGCCCGACTCAAGGGTAGGGTTCGCTCGTGGTCGCAGACCCCCAGTTTGGGCCACAACTTCCACGGAGCGAGAGGAGGAGGAGGAGGAGGAGGAGGAGGAGGAGGAGGAAGGAGGAGGATTGGAGGAGGAGGGGGAGGATCTGGAGGAGGAGGAGAAGATTGGAGGAGGGGGGAGGAGGAGGAGAAGGAGGAGGAGGAGGAGAGGAGGAGGAGGAGGATTGGAGGAGGATTGAGGGAGGATTGAGGAGGAGGAGGAGGAGGAGAGGAGGAAGAGGAGGAGGAGGAGGAGGAGGAGGAGGAGAAAGAGGAGGAGGAGGATGCAGTCGTGCTGCCATACAGCACACCGAACGAGGAACGAACGAAAGGACAGCCCTGGCCACGGCGAGCCTCGGCCCTACAAGCAGGCTCCACGACCTGGATCCGGGGAGCGGCCCCAAAACCAGAGCCCCTCCTGATTCCGAAGTTGGGGAGGGAGGAGGAGGAGGAGGAGGAGGAGGAGGAGGAGGAGGAGGAGGAGGAGGAGGGGGAGGGGGAGGAGGAGAAGGAGGAGGAGGAGGAGGAGAGGGAGGGGGAGGAGAAGGAGCCTCGCTGCATCGACCCCTAGGAGGGAGGAGGAGGAGGAGGAGGAGGAGGAGGAGGAGGAGGAGGAGGAGGAGTAGGAGGAGGAGGAGGAGGATTGGAGGAGGATTGAGGGAGGATCTGAAGGAGGAGGAGAAGATTGGAGGAGTAGGGGAGGAGGAGGAGAAGGAGGAGGAGGAGGAGGAGACCAAGAGGTACCGATACCGCTACTCCCCGGGCCTCTCCTGGGGTGCGTTCTGACCAGACTTCCGAGGCGAGTCCAGCGGAGGCGACGAGGGCCTTCCAGGAGGCCCAAAGAGGCGAAAAAAGTATGGGTACCTTTCCTTCCTCTGAAAAAACAAGAGCCCCTCCTGAGTCCGAATTGGTCCTCAGCTCAGCGTCTCGACTGCGAGCCATCTGGATCACCCAACGCCGCGAGCCCTGCGCCTCGCGGCGCCTCGGCGCGCGCGCGCCCCAGGCGGCGCTCAACCCTGCGGGACCGACGCGGCGCAAAGAAAATGCGCGGGCGCAGGCACTTGCGCGCCCCATCTGCGGGCGAACCAGGTTGTGCACAGCGATCGGTCGCCTTGTCATCGTCATCGTCATCATCACCATCGTCATCGTCATCGTCATCGCGTGTCGACATCGCCATCGTCATCGTCATCATCATCATCATCATCATCATCATCATCATCATCATCATCATCATCATCACCACCAGCATCAGCATCATCAGCATCATCAGCAACAGCATCATCGTCAGCATCATCATCTTCACCATCGTCGTCCTCGTCATCGTCATCATCATCATCATCAGAATCAGCATCATCGGCATCATCATCATCATCAGCAGCAGCACCACCATCATCATCAACAGCAGCATCATCGGCATCATCATCATCATCATCATCATCATCATCATCGTCATCATCATCCTCATCATCATCATCATCATCATCATCATCATCATCATCATCATCATCGCCGTCGTCATCATCATCATCATCATCATCATCAGCATCATCATCATCATTAGCAGCATCATCAGCAGCATCATCGTCGTCGTCATCGGCATCGTCATCGTTATCGTCATTGTCATCGTGATCGGTCGCCTCGTCATCGTCATCATCATCATCGTCATTGTCAGCGTCATCGTGTGTCGTCATCGCCATCGTGATCGTCATCATCATCAGCAGCATCAAAATTTTCAGCACCATCAACATCACCACCACGATCATCATCGTCATAATCAGCATCCATCATCAGCAGCAGCATCATCATCATCAGCATCATCAGCAGCATCATCAGCAGCATGATCATCATCAGCAGCATCAGCATCAGTTTCATCATTGGCATCATCATCACCACCATCAGCATCATCAGCATCATCAACAGCATCATCATCATCGTCGTCATCGTCGTCATCGTTATCGTTATCATCATTGTCATCGTCATGGTCGGCGAAGCGTCAGCGTCAGAGTGTTCATCGTCATCATCATCACCATCATCATCAGCAGCATCATGATCATTATCATCGTGATCTTCACCGTCATCGTCGTCAACATCATCATCATCATCATCATCATCATCATCATCATCATCATCATCACAGCCCCGCGTTGACTTCAAGTCTTCGGTCACCCCTGCGGGCGACCAAGGCCATGCAGAAACGATGTCAGGAGGCAACTCCTCAGAGGTCTTCGCAAAAACGATCAAGGGCCAGATTGAGGCGCCGTTGGGCCGAATGCGCCTGGATCAGGCCCAGGAGCAGGCCTAAGATTAGGCCCAGGATCAAGCCGACACGAGCGGGATGGAGCAGCACCGAGCGGGACTGTGCTGGACGAGGCCTGCCTTCGACCACGGGACATACCAGCGCCGATGCTGATGTTAACCTTCCACCACCCGTCGGGGTGGAGCAACGCTCGTGGACATGTCGCGGGGGCTCCCCGGCCACAACCGTGTCAATGTTGAGCTACCCTGTTAATGCCTCGCTCTCCTGGGACTCTGCTGTGTTCCTGCTCGTTAACATCTGCCACGCGTGCGGAGCTGCACTGTCAATGCCGCACCCTCCTGTGGCTTTGCTGCGTTCCTGCTCGCAACGCACACCGCCAGAGGCGGCGGAGAGCTTGAGACATCCACCTACAGTCGAGGCGTTGACCTAAGGAATTCCAAATCAGGAACGAAGCCCCTGTTCTCCATGAGTTGAACTTCGACACCCCGTCGAAAACCGAAGGAAAACCTCAGGCAACCTGTAGAACGACTGAGGAGCACCGAGCCCCTCCCCAAAACGACAAAGAGCTCCTCCTCTCAGCACCCCCGACTGCACCACACGAGAGCTGCCCCGCCCCGACGTCGAGCCCCGGCTCGCCCACACTCCGCGCAGCGCAGCGCAGGAGGAGGAGGAGGAGGAGGAGGAGGAGGAGGAGGAGGAGGAGGAGCAGGAGCGCGGAGCGTGGGCGCCCCGCCGCGCCCTCGCCGCGCCGCCCGGCGCCGCCCACCACTTGGAGGAGGGGCAGCCGCTGCGGCCCCCCATGGGCCGCGGCCCTGCGCAGGGCGCGACGGTCTTCGCGCCCCCCGCGGGTGACTTCTCAGATACACTGCTTTTCTCAGAGGTGGAGGCCACGACGACGACGACGACGACGAAGGAGGAATAAACGACGACGACGACGACGACGACGACGTTCGCGAAGACGACGGCGACGGCGACGACGATCCGCACGCGGCCCCCAAAGTGGCTGCGCGCACAGGCGCTCTGTGCACAGAGCGCCCCCCCATATGCACCGTTTTTCTCAGGATCAAGGCTAAAAGTACGGTGGCTGCGACGCACGCCGCGCGAGGCGGCTCACGGGCCAAAATGCTTACGGTTCGGGTGCACGCTGCGTTGATGCTTCCCCTCACCATGCACTGCTAGCTACGACTGTCGTTGCTACATGCCTGCTTCGCAGACCTGGCGTGCCACCCACCCGCAGGCGCGCCAGTGCTAGGAGACTAGTTTCTTCTATTCAAAGAAACTGGCGCCCGCTTGATTGCTGTTGGGCGTCTTTCCGGCGCTTGTGAGCGACCTTCCACTCCTGTCGTATTGCCCCCTCCCATTCGCGCCAGGTCACAGGAAGCCGGCACTGCTTGCCAGTGAGCTCTACGGGTTCGCGCTCGTAGGAGAAAGTTGCACGAAATGTACACTGAGCTACACATCTTGTCTTACACCCCAGCTCGACGCAGCATCTTGAACAACGACGACGAGCTCCAAAAGCTCCACCCAGTGGCAAAATGATCCCTAGACGGATGACGAGTTCGTAATAGTCCACGTTTGTTCCATCCACTAGAGCACAAAGAAGCATGGAAGGCGACGAGCAACGCACATTAGGGGGGCCCGACTCGCACAAGACAAGAAGGAGAGGAGGAGGAAAAGAAGCAGACACAAAGAGAGCCGAGTGGCAACCTGACGGTCGCCGCCGTGGAAGTGGGTATTTCCGAGGATTGCATAGACAAGCCAGGAACGCCGCACAAGCCAACCTACCCAAACATGTGGCCGCTCCAATTACGCGTGGGCCCTGGAGATCCAGACCACTTCCCTAGGGAAGGTTTTTCGTCCTAAAATCGTTTTTGGACAGTCCCGAGGCCCTGCGAGGGCCCCCAGCGGCCGACAACGGCCAAAAACCCGCCGCTCCAATTTTTTGGAGCGTCGGATCTCTGGGGACGGAAATTGACCACGTGGCTCGTGACACAAGCTCCGTTGGAGGTCTGGGTCCCTCGTCGCCCTCCCCCCTTTCCCCCCCCCTTCGCCCGCCGCCTCTTCGTCCGCCACAATGCGCTGCCCGCCCGCACACGTTACCCCGCTGCCGTGGCGGGTAAGACGAAGACTGAATCGAGACGAGTCGGACTGATACCAACCAGAAATCTATTAGAATCGGCGGGTTTCGAGGATGTGTCGGGCGCCGCGGACGTTTCGGAGCGATCCGTAACGCTCTGAGAGCGTTCCGGAACGCTCTGGACAGATTTCTCGATTCGAGGCTGCCGCGGCGGGGGTCCCCCCCCTCTGGCCCGGAGCCTTCTCCATGCTCCGCATCACCTCCCAGGCCTGCTTCGCCTCCGAATGGTCCAGGAAGGTGATCGCCTGGGGCAGGGGCAGGGGCAGCGAAGATTGACACCACCACAGCCGCCGCGAAGGGCCATGGAACGCATGAGGACACGACTAGCACTGCGCGATCTCATGGAGGCCCACGTCCGACACGGACATCCGGTACGAAAATCGTACAGTACACACATGGTTAGGTCGGGCGTGTCCCCCTACACGGGGATTTCGGACGAAAACTTAAAAAGACCCACAACATGTTTACTATGTTTGACTATTCCTCCTGCAGAGGGACAGGCCCGACTTAACATTTGGGCCCTGGTAGCTGAGGGGAAACCAAGACATGCGGCATGATGGCCCCAAGAAACCCCCCGAGGCCCCCAGAAGACGTTCAGGAGGCCTCCAGAGACCCCCAGCAAGCCTCGAGAAGCCTTCGAGGGACCCCCAAGTACCCCCTCGAGGAGAGGCGTCCGCAGAGCTATGAAGACGGGCACACGAAAAATCGGGACGGGGGAAAGTTCGCACAGCATGGCGAGAACGAGGAAGAAAAAAAGGAAAGAGGAACCAGAGAGGGAGAAGAAATATAAAAAGAAAACGACAGCACGAAAACCGAGACCAGGACGTATTATAGCGTTCCCTCTCTCTCTCTCTCTCCCCCTCTCTATCTCTGATTCCGCCCGTGCGAAACTTGAAGGCCAAGGTGCATGGCGCGCAGTGCCAGTGAAGTCTTGCGTATATGTATATATACATACATACATACATACATACATACATGCATGCATGCATGCATGCATGCATACATACATACATACATGCATACACACATACATACATACATACATACATACATACATACATATATACATACATACATACATACATACATACATACATACATACATACATACATACAAATACATGCATGCAAAGACATACATATATACATACATACATACATACATGCATGCATACATACATACATACATACATACATACGTACGTACATACATACATACGTACATACATACATACATACATACATACATACGTACATGCATGCATATATACATACATACATACATGCATGCATGCATGCATGCATGCATGCATGCATGCATACATACATACATACATATAAATACATACACATACACATACATACATACAGACAGACGTACATACATGCATGCATACATACATACAGATATGCATGCATACATACATACATACATGCATGCATACATACATGCATGCATGCGTGCATACATACATACACATATACATAGACATATACATAGACGTATGCATATACATATATACATATACATATACATATACAGACACATATACATATGTATAACCACACTTTGGCGCTGCTATCTACGATCAGGAGCTTCTGCTGAGAGTGTCGCGGCGGCGGCCTCGGCGACACGCTTTGCCCTCTCAGCTGATAGCGTGTCACTCCGCTTCGTGGACAAGCTTGAAGCGTTGATGCTCAGGGACTGGCACGGGGTTACGGTGTCGCGCCGAAGCGTGGTGGGCCAGAGCCCTCACGACACCATCCAGCCGGACTCCCTCAAACGGGGGCAGATCGCAGGCATAGGGGGAGGCGCGTTCGGGGGAGGACCAGCCCTGAAGCCGAGCTCCCCTCTTGAGGATGCATGGCCCCAGCTCGCCGGTGAGGGTCGGCAGGGTTCTGGTTGGCACCACGACTTCGATGCAGGTCCAGCCGCTGCGACGAGGCAGGAAACGGGGAGTGCCATGCTCGGCAAGAGACGGGGAGCGGGGGCGCACGGGCGCGCCCCTCTTCACCCTGCTGCTCGAGCCGCAGAGCGTTCCCGCGGCGGGGCGGCCTCGATCGTCGCCCCTCACGGCCCCCAGCAGAGGCCGCTGCTGGAGGAGGCGAAGAGGCGAGGCGAGCGGAGGGGGGGGAGGGGGGGGGCACGCCCAGGAACCCGCACGCGCGCCCACCTGAGGGGACGGGGAGCCAGGGGCTGCCGGCCTGAAAGTACAGCGGTGAGCCGAGCAGGGGGGCAACGCGCAGGAGGAGGGGAAGGAAGGGGAGGAGGAGGAGGAGGAGGAGGAGGAGGAGGAGGAGGAGGAGGAGGAGGAGGAGGAGGAGGAGGAGGACAGGAGGAGGAGGAGGAGGGAGGAGGAATGAGGAGGAGGAGGGCGAGGTGGAGGAGGAGAAGGAGGGAGGAGGAGGAGGAGGAGGAGGGGGAGGAGGAGGGGGAGAGGGAGCGGTTTTGTTAGGAGGGGTCAGGCTTGCGCGGAGTTGCATGCCACACGCGAACTAGGACGCATTCGCGCAGGGACAGCGACCTCCTAGGTTGGGTCCACATCGGAAAATCTGGGCGGACTCACGTCGTAAACGCCATTCGGTGCTACCAGCGGCTGGGAAGGAGAAGGGAGGACTCAAGAGAGGAAAATAGGCGGTGACAGAGATAGAGAGCAGAAATCCACCTCATAAGAATCACCCCGACACGCGAAGCCGTTTAGTAAACGCACCCAAAGACCGAATCGAACAGGCCAGGGCTGTTGAGTAAACGCCTGGGACCGTTTGGTCAACGCCACGTATCGGGTCTGGGTGGTTTTTCCTCCCTGAAGAGGGGGAGGGGGAGGG
>CAUYUJ010014477.1:77764-107808 GCA_963575745.1 Prorocentrum cordatum
CCTCGCTCAGGCGGGGCCTCCCTGGAGGGGTGGGAGGGGCACGTAACCTGATGAATCACATGGTATGCGAATACGGCCCTCGCTCAGGCGGGGCCTCCCTGGAGGGGTGGGAGGGGCACGTAACCTGATGAATCACATGGTATGCGAATACGGCCCTCGCTCAGGCGGGGCCTCCCTGGAGGGGTGGGAGGGGCGGCTGGCGGGGCACGATCCCTGATAAATCAATCATATGGTATGCGAATACTGTCCTCGCTCAAGCGGGGCCTACCTGCTGGGTGGGAGGGGTACGGAATCATACGAAATCACACGGTATGGTGTTGCATGATATCTTATGGTAATGTATGGTATGGTATGATCTGGTTTTCCGATGGCATGTGGAACAGGAAGCGGGAGAAGGAGAAGGAGAAGGAGAGGGTGTTCTTGGAAAACAAGAACCCCACCCAGGATGCGGGGGACCATACAGTGGAGGCCAGTCCACAAGAACCTTCCACAAGAAACCCAACCCTGAGACCCCAGGACGTCCATTGATGTTTGGTGTGGGAACGTCACGCTTTCCATAGAAAAACCAGCGGCACCCAAGAGACCCAGGGCACCCTGGAGGCAAGCAGGGTGTTTCTTGGCATGGGCATGGGTCTCCACTGTAAAATACCTACTTGACACAACGCTGGGTACGAGTGGGACTTCGGCCACATCGGCTCTCCCTCTCGCGTGTTACCCCGCACTGTCGCGGAGAGGGCCCTGGCTTTCTCTGCCGGCAGCGCTGTTCACGACAGCGTGCCCACTTTTCAGAGCGGGCCTCCATGCTGGGCCCCAACAGCATGTCGGCCGCAGGGAACCTCCACCTCGCCATCGCTCGGACGTCCATTTCCAGTGCATTTTTCGGTTTCGTGCGTGTGTTTTTTGCTCGATGGTCCAGGATCGTCCTCAATGGTTCTCGCCGAGAAACAATGCACACGTCCGAGCGATGCCAGGCCACAAGACGAGACCCCACAGGATCTGGAACCCTGGAGCCCACGGCCTCCGATTGTTTTCCCGGGTCCGGGCCCACCCTGGCAGAGGCAAGCGATTGCTTGGTGCGCGTCCATACTACAGGACGCGGCGCAGCCTTACGCTTAGGCTCGCGGACCGGCTGGCCCGGGTCAGTCCAGGCCCAGGTCGAGCAGGCCTTGCAGAATCCTGCAACATCCTGCGCCCAAATACCGGGTCGACGCGAAGGATCCTGCAAGATTCTGCAGGATCCTGCACCCAAGCCCGGGTCAGTGCGACCCTGGCCCTGCAGCATCCTGCAAGATCCGGCGCTCTGGCTGACCCCCGCTTGCATTGACCCCCGTCTCAAGGCTCCCGATAGGTCGGGCATGTCCTCCTACCGGCGGATTTTGGACGACAAATAAAAAAAAGTATTAAGGAAACGTTCAAACATTGTTAATCGTAGTCGAAAAATCGTCCCTATATCATTTTTTGACTATTTTTGGATGTTCCTCTTTGGGCGCCCGAGTTATCCGGGGTAACTCGGGCCCGGGGTGACTCGGGTTCGGATTCCCGAGAAACGAACCCGAGTTAGCCCTGACCCGAATTACCCCTGATGATTCGGGGCTCCGGACGCCCGAGTCATCCGGGGTAACTCGGGCCCGGGGCAGCTCGGGTTTGGATTCCCGAAAAACGAACCCGAGTTAGCCCTGACCCGAGTTACCCCTGATGATTCGGGGCTCTGAATTACGGGGATGGGTTGGGGTGAGAACGTGCGCTGCGCCGGGAGGTACTCGTGCCCTCGCGGTCAGAATGCCGGGGCGCGATCCCGTGGATGCGCGATCCTCGCTGCGGCGGCAAAAGGGATGGGTGGCGCCTTGGCGGGGCGCCCCCCAAGCCTCTGACCTCCTGTAGAGAGACACGCCCGACTTAGTCTTTGGCTCGCGCAGGCCGCTCGCCCGGCACAGCACGCCAGAGCAGAAGGGCGCTCACGTGCGCCGCTGCGCGGGCAGCTCACGCGCGAACGGCACCGCGGCCGACCCCCCCTCCTGGAGGGCTTCTCCGAAGGGCCTAGGCGACCCGTCCTCCTCCTCCTCCTCCTCCTCCTCCTCCTCCTCCTCCTCCTCCTCCTCCTCCTCGTCCGTCCTCCTCTTCCTCCTCCTCCTCCTCCTCCTCCTCCTCCTCCTCCTCGTCCCTCCTCCTCGTCCCTCCTCCTCCTCTTCATCCTCCTCCTCCTCCTCCTCCTCCTCCTCCTCCTCCTCCTCCTCCCCATCTCCTCTGTCCTCCTCTCTCCTCCTCCTCCTCCTCCTCCTCCTCCTCCTCCTCCTCCTCGGGTCGCCTAAGGCCACGGGGGAAACCGTCCACCCCCTCCCTTTTGAAAGTCGCTCAAGGGGGTTTGCGGCGGGGCGCACTCTTCGAGGCCCCCTCCATGGGGCCCGAGCAAATGTGGTCGGAGGCTCGCACCGCATCGCCAATACACGGGCGATGCATCGGGGATGCATCTTCACCGTCGGCGATGCATCGGCGCCGCCGGCTCGGAGAAAGTCTGGATCCATGTCGAGCCGCATCGTCGAGGCATCGGGGATGCGGCGCGACCCTCCTACCCGATCTACACGGACCCCGTCTGGGAGGCCTGGATGTTCGAAAGCCGCTCAACTCGAGGGGTTTTGCGGCGGGGCCCCCAAGGACGCCCGATCGACTGCTCGCAGCCCCTCCTTCCTGAGTTGCGCCCAGGCGCCGTGGATCAACATCACAGCGGGCCCCTCTGCCCTGTTCCGGGCGACTGGGCACCTCGCGGACCGAAACGCGCGGATCATCATGAGATATGTGAAGAATCCTGGGATGGGTGTCGATTTGTTTGTGCCCACCCAGGTCCCGTTGCTGGAGGCAATCAGCGTCGATCGGGGACACCGATAAATCGGCGATGCGTCTCGATCCTCCGACCCCACCTGTTCGAAACCCTCTCAGGCCTGGATGGGGGGACAAAAAAAGGCCGATGCCCTTGTTCATCGAACCTCACCCAGGTCGCGGTCTGACCAGAATCTCGAGGAGAATCCAGCTGTGGCGACGAGGGCCTCCCGGGAGGCCCCGGAAGACGAAAACGGGCGAAATTAGCGGTTTTGTTAGGTCGGGCACGTCCTCCTACGGCGGATTTTGGACGGAAAGCAATACGAACAAATGCCCCCAAATAATCAAACATAATAAAAAAACCGGCCCCATACTTTTTTGGGGGCTTATTTTTCAATATTCCTCCTGTAGAGGGACACGCCCGACTTCACGGTACTGTATCGGTGCCTTTTCCTCCTCCGACCATCTGCTCGTCGAATGCTCGATCGTGGGCCCCTTGAGAAACAAAACCACCCAACTCTCGCGCTGGAGACCGACGGAAACCGCCGAAGACCGCCAGAAACCGCCGAAGACCGCCCGACCCCCCCGAAAACAGTCCGGTACCTTTAGTGGGCCCTGGAAACGGCAGGGCCGTTTTTTTACCGGTTCCGTTTCGCCGTTTTTGTTGCCGGTCCCGACGCCGATTTTGTCACCGGTTCTGATTCCGGCTCTGGGTCCAATCCTGGAGCCGTTTTTGTTGCCGTTTCCGGTCGCCGTTTTTTTTGCCGTTTCCATTTTCAAGGGGCACTTTTTCGGAAGCGGTGAAAAAACGGCCCTGCCGTTTCCGGGGCCCACAAAGCCGGTACCCACGCAGGCCGCCAGAAGGCCGCCGCAGACCGTCCAGGGACGCAAGGGCAACCAATGGGGTCCATGGCCGAGCGCGCAGTGCTCGGACCCCACTCGGGAGGTCTGGAGGCGGTCAGCGTCGACCAGGGGCGCCGCTCTGGTCATGTTGCTCCCCTCGTACGTAGGGACCACCTACCAAACCACCCCAACCCAACCAGCAGAGTTTGGGGGGGGGGTACGGGTTCCATGCGTGTTTTTTCTCCATGTTCTCCGACCCCCCCCACTGGAAATGGAGGTCAAATTGAGGCCGTCGGGTTGGGTTGGGGTGGTTTGGTGGGTGGCGACTTGGGGACCGCATCCCAGAAATACTTTCGAGCACCCAGAAAAGTATCGAAACCATGTCGAACGAGTAATCATCGCCTCCTGGGGCCCGACGCGTGAAAACACGCAAGTTTCGGTGCTTTCTTGGCGCACGAACTTCTGGTTGGAGATCAAGGCTAAAATCGGTTGAAACATCAGGACGCTCAGGGCGAACGAACAACACACTCATGCCCACAAGGTGGGCCGGCAGGAACTACGAGCGCCTGTTGTCGGATTGGGGGGCCCGGCTCGTACGAGAGCCTCCCCAGGGAAGACCGGCAACCCGCACCCATTCCCACAGCCAATCGGCCTCCCTCCAATACAGTCAGGTGAATATTTCTGGTAGTGAAATTTCACAGCGCATAGGCACGCATCAGAGGCGTCAGTGTCATGTCTTCACCCCCAGAATATCTGTAGCCTGCTTGCGACGACTCCGGCGACTCCGACACCGACGACGACGACGACGACTCCGACGACTCCGACGACACCGACGACAACGACGACGACGACGACTACGACGAATCCGACGACTGACGACGACGACAACTTCGACGACTCCGACGACAACTCTGATGACTCCGACGACGACAACTCCGACGACGACTCTGATGGACTCCGACGACGACTCCGACATCGACGACGACGACGACGACGACGACGACGACACCGACGACGACGACGACGACTCTGACGACTCTGACGACTCTGACGACTCCGACGACGACGACGACTCCGACGACTCCGACGACGGCGACGCCTCCGACGAATCCGACGACGACGACGATGACTCCGACGACCCCGACTACTCCGACACCGACTCTGACGACTCCGACGACTCCGACGACGACTCCGACGTCGTCGTCGTCGTCGTCGATCGTCGGTCGTCGGTCGTCGTCGTCGTGGTCGTCGTTGTCGTCGTCGCGGTCGTCGGTCCGTCGGTCGGTCGATCGGTCGGTCGTCGTCGTCGTGGTCGTCGTTGTCGTCGTCGCGGTCGTCGGTCCGTTGGTCGGTCGATCGGTCGGTCGGTAGGTTGGGGTCCGTCGTCGGTCGTCGTCACGACGACCGACGGACAGACCGAACGGCAGGCCGATGACGACGACTGGACGGACTTTCCGACCGACCGACCGACCGACGACCGACAACGAGCGACGACGACCGACGACCGACCGACCGACCGACCGACGACCGACCGACCAAAGACCGACGACCGACCGACCGACCGACCGGCCGACGACCAGAACGACCGACTGATCGACCGAGACGGCGACAACCGACGACGACGACGACCGACGACCGACCGACGACCGACCGACGACGGCGCCCCCAATTGGGGGCAAGGCGTGACTACAGTGCTCGGACTCCCGCCCCGGGCCCCGTCCCCCCCCTCCTCCCACCCTGCTTATGCGCTTATGAGCCTAAAAGGGGTGTGGCTCCAGCGCCCAATTTTTACGAGGGACAGTGGTTCCAGCGCCACCTGCCTTGAAGACGGATATGGGTTCCAGCGCCCAGTGCTTACGAGGCACGGTGGTTCCAGCGCCCCACAGCGTCGGTTCCAGCGCCCAATTTTTACCAGGGATGGTGGTTCCAGCGGCTCATGCCTTGAAGACAGATGTGGGTTCCAGCGCCCAGTGCTTACGAGGCACGGTGGTTCCACCGCCCCACGGCGTCGAGTCCAGCGCCCAATTTGTACGAGGGATGGTGGTTCCAGCGCCTCATGCCTTGAAGACAAATGAATTCCAGCGCCCAATGTTTACGAGGGACGGTGGTTCCGGCGCCCCACGGCGTCGGTTCCAGCGCCCACTTGTAACGGGCGGCAGGTAGAGCCATCCACGCCCTGACTACCACTAACCCATGCCCACCTGGTCAGAACTTTCACTACCAAATTATTCACCTAACTGTAGATAGCAGGCGAAGAACGGTATAAAATAAACTTTTCCGTCGCCAGGGGCGCTTCCCCAGATCGGCTGGAAAATATATACTTTGACGTGCCACCGTAAGGGTACAAACTTTCTTTCCGTATTGGGACGGGCGCCCCCGACAGCGAACAAGTTTTTGTTGTACCGTCCTTCGCCCGTTGAAACAGACGAGGAAAAATAAACGGCACAAACATAAAAATTTGGCGCTCTGCGCGGATTTCTTGCATCTGCGCCGGACGCCCCTCCCTGGCGCGCGGAGCGCGCCAGGGGCGGCGCCGGAGGCTTTGCGGGTGGGGGCGGGGGGGAGGGGGCGGGTCCAGCGCGGAGCGCCAAAAGTTTCTCTGAATCTGTGAGCACCGTTTCACCAATCCCCATCCCCACTCGCGTGGCCTTGGCCCCACTGGCCGGTTTACCCCCCCCAGTCGGGGATGTGGGCAGTTTCTGCCAGATCTCGAAGGGTATATCCCCACCTGGGGGGATGAGGTGGTGGGGGTCCGCATAGGGATGGGGATAGGGATGGGGATTGGTGAAAACGGCACTGGTTATGGCGCTTCCTCTTCTCCGAAACCCGCACCCATACCCACAAACAATCTTCCTCCCTCCGACCCCCCGGTGGCCTACAGCAGGTTCGCGTCGTGTCGACCCCCGCGTTGGTTCCTGACACCGCGGGGATCGTTCAAACCTAAACGATCGGCCGTTCCGAGGACGCCAAGATCGCTACATGACGGGCCGATTCTGGGCCACGGGCGACATGTTCAACCTGAAATGCATCGGGGATCTTCTGACCCGGGCCAATCCAAACCCGGGTCAATCACGCCTTGCAGAATCCTGCATGATCCTCCCAGATCCTGCACCCAAACCCGGGTCAATGCGAAGGATCCTGCAAGATCCTGCGGGACCCTGCACCCAGACCCAGGCCAATGCGACCCTGGCCCTGCAGGATCCTGCAACATCAGGCGCTCTGGCCGACCCCCGTTTGCGTTGACCCCCATCTCCAGGCTCCTGGACGTACGCGCTGGTCGGGCCGGGCGAAAGGGGGGGATAGCAAAGGGGGGGTTGGAGAATCAGCTCACGCGTGGCTGATCTTCCCGGCGCCTCCCGGCGCCGGGAGGCGCCCATGCATCGAGGCACGGGCCCCTCCGTGGAGCCGAAACCAGCTGCGTGCAGCAGATTTCACACCCCCCCCTTTCCCAATCCCCCCCTTTCGTCCGGCCCGAGCTGGGCTCGCCGCCGGTCGGCACGACGCGAGGCAGCCGTGCGGGCGTGCGCGCGTGCGGCTCGCCCGTGGGCTCTCTCTCTCTCCCTCGGCCGCCGGAGCGCGCGCTTTGCGCCCCCGCGGGCCTCTCGCTCGCTCCGCCGGGGCCCCCGCCGCGCAGCACGCGTCCGGGGGCCGCGGCGCCGGCGGCAGCGCTCGGTGGGCTGGCGGCGCCGGGCGAGCCCTCAGCTGCTCTCAAGAACGCTGGGTCTTCAACATCATCCCCCCCCAAAAAAGCCCATATGTATGTGGCCTATAGCCCTACAGCCCTAAAAATTGTATGATTGGGTTGTTTCTCCGGTATCATTGTTGTTCAACGTCGGTTTGAAGAACGTTTCTACAAAAAAACGCTGTTGTTGTGCTAGTTCCCTGGTTTAACGATTTGCAGCAGGAAACAAGCACAAGGAACCAACACAAACACACAGCGTTGCTTAAAACGTTCGCTTTCAAGGACGCTGGGTCTTCAACATCATTGTTGTTTAACGTTGGTTTGAGAAACGTTTCCAACAAAAAAACACGCTGTTGTTGTGTTAGGTCCCTGGTTAAATGTCGATATGTAGCAGGAGAAAAGGGCACAAGGAACCAACACAAAGACCCAGCGTTGCTTAAAACGTTAGCGTTTCTGTTCGTTGTCAAGATCGGCGTTCTCTTTCCGTTGTGGTTGTCGCTACCTACTTGTCGTTTTTTTCCAAGCTCTGGAGCCGTTGTGGCCAAGTACCGTTCTGCCTCCGTTTTGGTCGACCGCAACCCTTGCCGTCGCTCGGACGTCCATTTCCCCTGCATTTTTCGGTTTCGTGCGTGTTTTTTTGCTCGATGGTCCAGGATGGTCCCCGATGGTCCTCGCCGCGAAAAAGTGCACACGTCCGAGCGATGCCAAGCAGCCAGCACGGCCGAGAACGGAGAAACAAAAACGCCCCCGGCGCTTTCGAGGACAGCCGAGGGCGAGCCCTCTGGAGCCGTTGTGGCCAAGTACCGTTCTGTCTCCGTTCTGGCCGACCGCAACCAGCACGGCTGAGAACGGAGAAAAACGAAGCCCCCATGACCGGCCTGGAACGTACCCCTATCCCTACGCTGGGCATCTCCTCATCAGGATGCCAAGCTTAGGGACTCCCTTTTTTCTTGAGGGCGCATCCCTAAGATTGTCCTCGCCTTTTGGCGTGCCAATCTTGGTGGTGGTGGTCACTGCATAAGGGAAACAGAATCCCGAGCAGAGCAACACGCACCACGACCACGACGACGCCGACGACGACGACGGAGACGAGGCGCGCGGATAAGGATAAGGATAAGGATAAGGATAAGTATAATCTTGGGGATAAGGATAAGGATAAGGATAAGGGCGTGCCAATCTTGGGGATGAGGATAAGTTCGAGGCCGGCAACCCCAGCGTTTCCGAGGGAACACGCCGAGGGCGGGCCCTCTCAGAAAGGGGAGCCTCTCTCTCTCGTGGCCCTCCGCGGCCCTGCCCGAAGCGTGCTCGGCCGGAGCCCGCCCTCCTCCTCATCCTCCTCCTCCTCGGCCCCTGCTCCTCCTCCTCGCTCCTCGCTCCTCGCTCCTCCTCCTCCTCCTCCTCCTCCTCCTCCTCGTCCTCCTCGCTCCTCGCTCCTCGCTCCTCCTCCTCCTCCTCGCTCCTCGCTCCTCGCTCCTCGCTCCTCGCTCCTCCTCCTCCTCCTCCTCCTCCTCCTCCTCTCCTCCTCTCCTCCTCCTCCTCCTCCTCCTCCTCCTCCTCCTCCTCCTCGCTCCTCCTCGCTCCTCGCTCCTCGCTCCTCTCGTCACGCCTTCCGTTCGGTCGGGCGTGTTCCCCAGCAGGCGGATTCGGGACGGAGAAACAAATGGCCAACCATACCGAAAGCATTGCCCCCTGACTATTTGTCTTGGTCTATGTTCGAATGTTTCCCCTGTAGAGGAGCACGCCCGACTGAAGACCACCCCCTCTTCACCCTTTCATCCAGATTTCGTCCGGGTGTCGACAAAATCCGTCGAAGTCTGGACGACATCCCCGAGACCGCAGGGAAATTGGGGACCCTCGAAGTGAGGCTCCTCTGAAGGCTCACGGAAGCGGCGCGCACAGTGGGGTGGCGCGAAGATGGGTGCCTTCAACAGGTGGCGACATCGGAACTCTGCCCCCGAATCGATCGGAGGCTACGGCTCGGACTTCGCGAAGTGTTCGACGAATTCCAAACGCTGCCCCCGCCGCCCGTCGAGTTGCCTGAATCGTTCATCGGCGAGGGTGGGGGCCTCGGATTTCGCCACCGATTCAAAGAAAGCAGGGGGGGGGCCTCAGAAGGCTGGGGGTCTTCTCAGGAGCGCCCCGAGGCTCCGAAGAACCCCCTCAGACGCCTCCCCCGGGGGCTTCTGAGAAGGCCCCTGCCTTTTGAGATGGAAAGGGAGAAAACGTGGATCATGACCAAGACTGAACGCGGAAGCGTCGTGTCCATGTTGGTCACTGTCCATCTCGGTCACCGTCAACTCGCGGGTCATCCTCGCGAATCGGCGACGGCCAGCACGAACTATGGCAACCATGACCCAGATCGGCGTCGACAAGATCTCCCTCGACATCTTGGCCATGGTCAGTGTGTTCTTACCTCGGTAAGAGGAACCCCTGCTTCCTCAGAAGCCCCCCCCGCTCGCGCCACCCCTTGTGCGCGCCGCCGGATGATGGCGGCGCGCAGAACGCGGCCGCGCTGTTATGAATATCAGACCTCGCCGGCAGCAGTCGGGAGTGGCGGCAGCGGGGCAGCAGAGCAGGCGTCAAGCGGAACGTTCGGTCGTGGCGTGCGTCTCGCAGGCGTGCCGTTGCGAAGACATTGAGATTTGCTCTGCGCGCGGAAGACCATCACCCAACAGCTCAACGAAGTGAGGCATAATACCACCAGACAGACCACGAATGTCACACGAGGCTACGGCAAGAGCGCACGCTCGCAATGAGGATAGAGCAACGGACAGCAAACAAAGAAATGAACAATGGGAGGCGATGACAGGAGATACGGGAAGCAATGCCGCTTGCCCGTGCCGGTCGAAGATGTCTCGCTTCTGTATGCGTGGATCTCGCCCCTCACATGGAGGGCACGTCCCTGATTGCTCTTTGAGAACTCAACAGATCAATAGAATGTCAACTGAACATCATCCTGCGGCCAGCAGGTCGGGGATCTTCTGACCCGGGTCAATCCAGGCCCGGGTCAGCCGGAAACCAAAAACTGCAATGCAGGACAAAAAAACTGCAACGCAGGTCCTCGCAACCCCGGGTCAAGAAAGATGTGCGGCCGCCTCGCGGCCACGAGCGGCTCGCTAACCTGGGTCAGCCAGAGGGGTCTTCGCAGGATCCTGCAGGATCCGGCGCCCTGGCTGACCCCCGTCTGCCCTGACCCCCGTCTCGAGGCTCCCGAGCAGGGAGAGGTCGACAGGCCCCGGTAGCTTCTGCTGCCTGCACCTCCTGGCCCCGTCTCCCTAACGATGCACATCGTCAGCCCCTGCAGCTGTCCATTCCCTCCGCAGGACCGCTGATTCCATCCTGGGCAGCTCTTTGATGGTGCTGGGGCCCAGGAACAGCTTTCTCGCTGTGGGAGCGTGCGCCTTCACTGCCTCCATTGAAAGCAATGTCGAAGACAAGAAGACCGACGGTGCAGGCGATTCTAGGACAAGAGCAATCTCATGGCATACTTGGTTCGAGATACGCTCCAGGATCTCTAAGACGTACACAGCGGCCCTCGCTGCTGCCGTCCATGCCGAAATTTGGGAACTCGAGCAATCCAGAACATCCTGGAGCGACTCACGATCCTGACCTCCTCGAGGGCGCCCAGCTTCGCGATCGGCGCACGCGCGAACCACTTCCGCGCTCTCGCGCCGACCCCAGGGAGCAGAGATCGGAGCCGAAGCGCGAGGCGCGAACGACTCGCGCCCTCCCGGGCGCCCCTGCCTCCTGCTCCTCTGACGGGGGCCCTGGGACGCACACACACACACACACACACACACACACACACACACACACACACACACACACACACACACACACACACACACACACACACACACACACACACACACACACACACACACACACACACACACACACACACACACACACACACACACACACACACACACACACACACACACACACACACACACACGCACACACGCACACACACACACACACACGCACACACACAGAGATGAGAAGATTCCCCAGCTATTCCCATATTTTCTAGGTTTGTGCCTTCCCCCCCACTGCCCATAATTTTCTATTCCCTATGGATTCCCCATGTACTCCCTGTGGGTATGATATTCCCGTTGTATTCCCTGTGCATTCCCTATGTATTCCCTATGTCTTCCATTCCCTGTATGTTTCCCCATACCTTTCTATTCCTGTGTATTCCCACTGGGTTTTTTGTCTATTCCCTATGTATTCCCATCTTCTTCTGGGGAAGCGACGATGCATCTTCTGTCTGTGTGCTTCTTCACCCCTCCTGCTCCTCGGAGACTCGTGGAGCGCGACGGGTGCCCGGGCACGCCCGGCGGGGCGCTCCCTCCGCGTCGCCGGGAGGGGGGGAGGAGGAGGAGGAGGAGGAGGAGGAGGAGGAGGAGGAGGAGGAGGAGGAGGAGGAGGAGGAGGAGGAGGAGGAGACCCGGGCCCACCCCCTCCGGAAGGCCTCCCGCACCGGGGTCCCCGTCTGCACTCGGGGGGTCGGAGCACGGCGCCGCCGTGGCCGCTGCAGCGGCGATGCGTCTGCGCCGCCGGCGTGGATCGGGTCGGGCAAAAGGGGGGGATCGCAAAGGGGGGGTTCGAGAATCTTGGGAGCCCCCAAACCGGGTGGTGAGATACCAGGTGGCGACCTGGAATCCCCCAAAAAGTCACCGCTGGGTTTGGGGACGCGGGGTCACCACCGGGTTTTGTGACTCCTGGACCCACCAGTGTCCGGGACATCCTCGGAAAACCGCACGAGTCCCCAAACCGGGTGGTGACACCAAATCACCCGAGACTCACCGCCAGGTGTTGTTACCACCGCGTTTGGGGACTACCAAGAATCAGCTCACGCAGCTGATTTTCCTGGCGCCTCCCGGCGCCGGGAGGCGCCCATGTATCGAGGAATGGGCCCGGCGGCGGGGCCGAAACCAGCTGCATGCAACAGATTTCGATTTCGTACCCCCCCCCCTTTCCCTATCCCCCCCTTTCGTTCGGCCCGAGTGGAGGGAGTCGTGGGGCCGGGAGGACATCACGACGCGAGCGGCTCGGGATACAGCCTGCGCGTATGAGCAGGACGCGCGACGGGGACGCTGTAGGGCCGTGGAGGGCCGTGCGGGCGTGGCTCGGACGAGGTGGGCCAGCGAAGGCCGCTGAGGATGGGCCGAGAAGGCAAGGCTGCGAAGGTACTCCAGATTTCGTAATAAAGGGAGGGGGGTCTCATTTCGGGGGGGGTCTCTTCCAGGCTATCTTGGAGGGCCTGGGGGGGTCTGGGGACGATGTTTTGGAGGGTTCTCCCAGGGGGGGGGGGTCTAAAACTTCTCGTCTGGGAGGGTTGTAACCCCCTCCCTTTTATTACGAACTCTGGAGCAGCCGTGGGAAGTCGCTCATCCTCGCTGTGCGGGCTGACTGCACACGCCAAGAGCTCTGGAGTGCCCGGCGGCCCTCGCTTCTGCAGCCAGTGCGGGGGGTTTTGAAGGGGCCCCAGGACACACAAATAAATACACACAAATAAACAGGTTCCCCATATTTTCCAATAAGTTCTGGGTTTCTGTCTTCCCCACCACTTCCCATATTTTCCCATATTTTCCTGGGAATCGACGATTAATTGTGTCTGTGTGCTTCTTTCCCTCCTGAGGTTTGAAGATCCACGAAATCCCGGAAGCCTTGGGAAGCATCATCATCATCATGGCCCCGTGCTCCGCCGAGCTAGGGGCTCCACACCGACCCGCGCCGCCGAGGCATCGGCGATGCGGAGCGATCCTCCGACACCGCCTGCTCGGCCCCCACTGCTGAAGGGGGCCCTGGGACACACACAAACAAATACACCAAAATAACAGGATTCCCCATATGTTTCTATATTTTCTTGTTTTTGTTTGTCTTCCCCCCCACTTCCCCTATTTTCCCATATTTCCATGGGAATCGACGATGAATTGTGTCTGCGTGTCTTTGTCCCCTCCTGGGTGTGGTGTGGCCCGCGGCCGTCCAGAGAAAACAAGAACCCCACTTAGGATGTGGGGAAATACGCACACATAACAGGATTCCCCATATTTTCCAATATTTCCTTGGTGTTTGTCTTCCCTCCCACTTCCCTTATTTTTTCCCATACTTCCCCGGGCATCGACGATGAACTGTGTCTGTGTGTCTTCTTCCCCTCCAGAGCTGCGGAGCCCTGGGCTCTCGCTCCCCCGCTCCGCCCGTGGAGCATGCTCCCTGCAGGCGAGCGTCGCTGCGCGCGCCAGGGGCGTCCGGCGGAGCGGCCGCGAGGAGGGGCTCCGGCGTGCTGGTGACGCCTGGCGGGCGCCACGGGCTCGGGGCTGTCTGGGCGCACACACACACACACGCACTCGCAGGCACACGCACGCACCCGCACATACACACAACACGCACGCACGCACGCACGCACGCACGCACGCACACGCACACACACACACACACACACACACACACACACACACACACACACACACACACACACACGCGCACGCACGCACGCACGCACGCACGCACGCACTCGCAGGCACACGCACACACACACACACATACACATACACCACGCACACACACACACACACCACACACATCAAACACACACACACACGCACTCGCAGGCACACGCACACACCCGCACATACACACACCACGCATACACACACACACACCACACACATCAAGCACAAACACACACACACACACGCACACACACACACACACTTTTGGGCGGTAGCGGCCTCGCGCGCGGCGATGAAGCAGAGACTGGAACACACGCACACACACACATACACACAAATTAATCATACACACACACACGTACACTCGCACACACACACACACATCACACAAACACTCAAACATTACAGATCGCATGTACGCACGCATACACACACACTCACACACGCACACACATACAGACAAACACACACACACACACGCACACACACACACGTACGTTTTCGGGCGATAACGGCCACGCGCGAGACAGTACGACACACACACACACACACACACACACACACACACACACACACACACACACACACGCACACGCACACGCACACGCACACGCACACGCACACGCACACACACACACACAGACACACACACACACACACACAACACACACACACGACAGGACGAGCAGCCCTGCCCCGCCGACGGCGGAGCCAGCAGCGGCGCCGCCACCGGCAGCGCCTGCTGCCGCCGCGCGGGCCCCGCGGGTGCGGGGCCAGGCGGCCCGCGGCCGTGCTGCGGCCGACGCCGCCGCCGCGGAGGAGGGCGGGGTGAGGGGCCCGTGGAGCTCGTCCTGGATCGAGGCCATGAGATTCTGGCTCGGCTCCTCCTCCTCCTCCGCCTCCTCCCTCCTCCTCCTCCTCCTCCTCCTCCTCCTCATCGCTCCTCCTCCTCCTCCTCCTCCTCCTCCTCCTCCTCCCTCCTCCTCCTCCTCCTCCTCCTCCTCCCTCCTCCCTCCCCCCTCCTCCTCTCCAGGAAGCAGGCTCGGAGCCTCGGATCGGCCAGCCCCGGCACGCGTCCCGGAGCCTTTGGCAGGTGCGCGCCGCCCGCCGCGCGCGAGCGTGCGCTCGTCGGAGGGATCGGTTCGTCCAGGGGCTCCGCCCGACGACGGGCAGGTCTTTGGGGAAAGACACCACCGAAACCAAGATTTAAGAAAACCAAAATCCAAAATCGAGATTTCGGTTTCTTTCCAAACCCCAACAAAAAGCATCGAAACCTCGAGTTCGGCTTCAGACACGGAAATCGAGATTTCGATGTTTCTTAAATCTTGGTTTCGAGCTCTTCCAGTCTTTGGGCTCGGGGCCATAGGCCGCCGCTCCTTCCCAGGGTGTCCCTGGCCTCCGAGGGGTTCGGAGGCGCCTTGATCGGTGATCTGAGGATCGCCTGCCGACGAGTTTCTGGTTTCGCCCAGGGGCTCCAGAGCGGCCCATGTGAGCCCCGCTGGTTCAGGCCGCGGTCCGTAGCTCATGGGTGCGGGACGCGCGCCCTTGAGTGCCCGACACACACACACACACACACACACACACACACACACACACACACACTCGCGCGCGCGCGCACGCACGCACGCACGCACGAGCACGCGAACGCGCACGCGCACGCGCACGCGCACGCGCACGCGCACACGCACACGCACACGCACACGCACACGCACACGCACACGCACACGCACACGCACACGCACACGCACACGCACACGCACACCCACACACACACACATACCTACACGACCGCCCTGCGGGCGATTAGGAAGTTTGGGGGGGTGATTGAGATCAAATGCCCACCCTGACTGACCTGCAGCCTGTCACCAATGATGACCGCAATGACGATAAGATCCCACTATCTAATTACCTACCCGTCGACCGACCGATCGGTGAATCTCACTGTCGATCTCACATCGACCTCACAAGCAAAATGAGAAAGCCCGCCGCAGGCGCAGACAAAAATGAATTGATGAATTGGATTGGGCCGATTGGATCGTATAAGATGGATTGGACAAGATAATCTTGGTTGGATTGGAAAAATGTATTGGATAAGATACGATGGATTGGATTGGCCCGCCGCAGGCGCAGAAACAATTGACTTGATATGTTGGGTTGGGTGGATTGGATTGGGTGGGATAAGATAAGATGGAACAAGATGGGTTGGATAAGATAAAATGGATTGGATCGGACAAGATGGATTGGATACGATAAGCTGGATTGGATAAGAAAGCCCGCCGCAGGCGCCGAAAAAAATTGAATTCTGAAATTAGCGACATCTATAGCGCCGGGACGCCCGGGACACCCGGGACACCCGTGACACCGCCCGGCCCAACTGGGACACCTCCCGGCCACCGGGACACCCAAGACACCGCCCGGCCCAACTGGGACACCTCCCGGCCACTGGCGGACGGGAAACGGACTTTCGCTCCTACTGACACCCGGGACACCCGGGACACCGCCCGGCCCAAGCGGCCACCGGCTGCTGGGCGACGGACTTTCGCTCCTACTTCGGCCTATGCTATAACTACAGGAGGAGCACGCGCAGCTTCGCCTCGCCCGCACGCGCGACACGAACACGAAACCGAAGCCCGTTTCCCGCGTTGGGGGGTCTCCGTTTCACTGCGATCTCACCCCCCAACCTCCGACACACACACAACAACAACAACAACAACAACACCAACAACAACAACCACAACAACAACAAAACCAACAACAACAACAACATCAACAACAACAACAGCAACAACAAGAAAAATTACTAGCACGTGGGGACACACCGTTCTCACCAGTGCCAGGGTTTTCATAGGAGGCGGGCAATACCCCCACTTTGTGGGGGGGCCGGTTCAAGCTCTACCAAATTTCCAAACGACTCTTCGCCACCACCCACACCCAGCTTCCCGCCCTATGACGTTCGGACACTTCACTTCGTGGCATGCGGACGACCGTGGCTACTATTCAGGGCCCCGCGGCCGACGACGACGGCGTGCGCGCGCGAAGAAAAAACGAATGTGTCCCGCATGGTATTATTTGACAGGGATGATGGCCCTGGCAGGTGCGCAACCGTTGTTGCAGAAGTTCGAAAAAGTTGCTCGCAAAAGCCCGTTTGACAGAAATGTTTAAAAAGTGTTGGGTTTCCTACGAATCCGCAAGAGCGCGCGGGATGAAATTTTGACATTTTTTTTTGAAAAACCATTGGTTTTTTGATGTTTTTATGTTAAAATCGCTACGAAAACTAAGGTTTTGGAAGGATTTCGTCTTGCGCGCGCGAATGTCCACTTTACCTTATTTTTTGCAAGGGATTCTTGAAGTTTGGTTATGTTAGAACAAGAAATGTCCACTTTAGCTTATTTTTTGCAAGGGAAAACCGATCGTAACAACACAACCGGATCCGGACCAACCCGTTTTGCCTGAGACTTCCTCACGAAAATGATGAAAATGAGGCTGCGGCCTAGGCGCGGCGGGGGGGTCGCGCACCAGGGGTCCCAACAATAATTATTCTTTAGAAGTAATAATCTTCAACAACAAAACACACACACAAACACTCGCACATCCGCGGCCCACGGCCCAGAAGCCGCGGGGCCCGTGCGGCGGGCGCGCGGCTCGGTGGGCGCGCCCCCGCGGCACTTGGCGAAGTGCTCGCGCGGGGCCACGGTACTCCCCGCGGGAGCCGTGCGAGGACCTGGGACCGAAGCCATGCAAGAGTTCGAACCACGTCGAGCAAGGCGACGCCGACCTCTAGGATGATGTCCCAAGCCACGTATCGCGACTTAGAATGATGCTGATGAGGATTGTGACGACGACAATGATGGCGAGGAGGACGATGGCGATGATGGCGATGATGATGGCAATGATGCTGCTGATGATGATGATGCTGATGCTGATGATAGTCATACTGTTGATGATGATCGTGATGATGATGATGATGATGATGATGATGATGATGATGATGATGATGATGGTGCTGATGATGGTGCTGATGATCATGCTGACAAGGATGATTATGATGACGATGACGACGACGATGATGGTGATGATGAGGTTGATGATGAGGATGATGATGATGGTGACGATGACGAGGATGATCAGCATCATCATCATGACAAGGATCATGATGATGCCAGAGTGCTGGCGACAACGAGCATCCGACGGGGCTAGATGATCATGCTGCTGCTGATGATGATGATGATGATGATGCTGATGATGCTGCTGATGATGATGCCCTTCTTCTCAGCGTCGGGGGCAAACACCGCTGCGAACTTCTTCTTGCTGGCCTCCTTGGTGGAGTAGGTGTTGTCTATTCTCGAATCGTCTGCCCCCTTGAGGTCCACCTTGGCGCTAGTCGCGATGCAACGCCCCTGGTTGACGCGCCAGAGGGGCACCCCGTTGCTCGCGCAGGGGCCAGTCACGAGCAACAGGCCTCTCTCGAGCTGCTTCATGAATGATGATGATGATGATGATGATGATGAAGATGAAGATGATGATGATGATGATGATGAAGATGAAGATGAAGATGATGATGATGATGATGATGATGATGATGATGATGATGAGGATGATGATGATGATGATGATGAGGGTGATGAAGCTGATGATGATGATCACGATGCTGATGTTAGTGATGATACTGATGATGAGGATGATGATGCTGATGCTGCTGCTGCTGATGATGATGATGATGCTGCTGCTGATGATGCTGATGATGATGATGATACTTGGGGTGTTGACAAAGATGGTGATGGTGATGGGGCTGATGTTGATCTTGATGCCCAAACAGAACACATCGATGAAACAAGAAGCGGTAGCGGTGGGCGACCCTGTGGTATGGAAGGGCGGCAGAGACCGCCCCGCACGTAGGGGAACGAAAGTGTATCAATACCGCTACCCCCTGGACCTCTCCTGGGGCGCGCTCTGAGTAGAACGCGGTCGGGCATGTCCTCCTGCAGGCGGATCTTGGGAGAAAAAGAATACAGTACTAAGATCAAAAACAGTACTAAGATCGTCCCCATAATATTTGACTATGTTTGAATCTTCCTTCTGTGCAGGGACATGCCCGACAATAATTTTGAAGATAATCCAGCCGCGGCGACGAGAGTTCCCCACGACGAGCCGCGGCAGCAGTATACCTCTCCCCCTCCTCCGAGCATAGAAGTCTTTAGCGCCCGCCACGCGCCCCGGTCTCTGGAGCGCGCTGGCCCGCGCGCGCCCGCGCCCTGTTCCTGAGGCCAGCCAGGGCACCGAGCGATCCCCGACCAGCGGCCTCGGATACCAGCCTCGAACTGATCCCTATCCCTAAGATGGGCGAACATAAAGCGAGGGCAGTCTTGGGAATGTGCTCGTAGAAGCTGAGGGAACCCTTGAAACAGGCATCGAGGTGAGGGTGATGCCAAACATAGGGATAGCGGTATGTTTCAAACTGGTAATCGGAGCCGCGAAATCCCGCCCCTGGAAGCCGCCCCAAGCGGGGCCCGAGCAGCTGGAGTCAGAGGATCGCGCCGCATCGCCGATGCACCGGCGACGTCGGCGATGCGTCGGCGAAGCATACGCGCCGTCGGTGTAGAGAAGATCGGGGCTCCACATCTAGCCGCATCGTCGAGGCATCGCCGACGCATCGCCGATGCATCGGCGATGCCGCGCGATCCTCGGACCCGTCTCCTCGGGCCCCGCTTGGGGGGGGTCTCATTCCGCTAACACACATCCTTCGCCTGCTCCTCCTCCTGCTCCTCCTCCTCCTCCTCCTCCGCCGCCTCCTCCTCCTCCTCCTCCTCCGTCACCACTTCCTCCTCCTCCTCCTCCTTCTCCTCCACCTCCTCCTTCTCCCCCTCCTCCTTCTCCTCCTCCTCCTCCTCCTCATCAACCGTCATCATCCTCTTCCTCCTTTTGTAGCAGTCACTCTAATCAGGTGCTCTTCTGGATGTTCCCCTCGCACGTCTTCATCGGCATCCCGTCCGCAACTGGGGGGCACGAGGGCTTCGAGCCCATGTAAGTTCCATACGGGAGGTGGCTTTCCGCTGCAGTTTGTTATTGGAGGCTCTTTATCCCACTCAATGACACGCATAGCGTCGTGGCATTGCTTTCAAATCGTATGTTGAAACTGGTGTAGCGGAAAGCAATTGCTCATTGAATATTGGCAATCGGCGAAGCAAACTGTGGAAGAGACGATCTCGCTTTGAAGCCGTGCGATGCAGGTCTGATTGTGCGCAACACGAGGTTCCCTGATGACTAGTGGTGTTTTCATCGGAAGTTGGGGGATGAGATCGCAATGGAATGGAGTCCCCCACTGGGAAATCGGTTTCGGTTTCGTGTTCGTGTCCTGTCGTGCGTGCGGGCGAGGCGAAGCTGCGTGGGCGCGCGAAAGGAAAGATCCCGCCGTGGTGTCTCGCGGTGTCCCGATGGTGTCCCGCGGTGTCTCGCCGTGAGCGCGCGAGAGGAATGATCCCGCCGTCGCTAGGGCGATTCAGATGCAAAATTCCAACCCTCCAATGGGCGCGCGGTGGCTGGGGGTGTCCCGCCGTGGTGCCCCGCATTGTCCCGATGGTGTCCCGCGGTGTCCCGCCGTGGTGCCCCGATGGTGTCTCGTGGTGTCCCGTGGTGTCCCGCGGTGTTCCAATGGTGCTCAGCGGTGCCCCCTGATGTCGAAAGGTGTCCCTCGGTGTCCCGCCGTGGTGTCCCGATCGATAGTGAGATCGATAACGACCGAGATGTGGTGAGATCGGTAGTGAGGTCGACAATTGGATCGATAGTGAGGTCGATAGTAGAATCGGTAGTTGCATCGATCGTGCGAGCGACAGTGAGATCGATAGTGAGATCGACAGTTGCATCGATATTGCAATCGATAGTGGGGTCGATAGTGCGATCGATTGCGAGATCGACGGTGAGATTGATAGTGGAAACGATTGTGAGCTCGATTGTGAGATCGAATAATCGCTTCAGAGATGTAATGCCAAATCGATAGTGGGATCGGTCGAGTGAGATCTCAAGTGAGATCAATCGTAAGATCGATAGTGTCATGTATTGTGACATCGACTGCGGGATCGATAGCGAGATCCGTCGAGTGAGATCGATGGTGTGATCGTTAATGAGGTCGGTTGTGAGATCAATCAAGTGAGATCGGTTGAGAGATCGACTGTGGGCTCGGTTCAGTGGGACCTTCTAGCTCCAGTCCTAGCGCGACCAATGGTTGTCCGATCGTACTCAGCGCCACTCAGTGTGAGGACGCTAATAGGATCGATCGCTGGATCCATCGATACTACGACTGGCCGTTAGGTCGACAGTGAGATCGATCGAGTGAGATCGATAGCAGGGTTGATAGTGATATCACATCGCAGCACAACATCGTCATCACGAGTCGTCGCCAACTCGAGGGCGCGCCACCAGCATCGCCATCATCACACCCATCGCAGTTGCCAGTAGTTGGTTCTTTCCCCTCCCACCAATATCCTGATCACCCGAAGAGTAGTCGTATAGGTCATTGCAGCGGGCCGTATCGAGATAAATTCATTTCTGTTTAGCCACTCAATATTCTTTGCGTACAATGGAGTAGTGCTTCGCGGCATCGGCGGCTTTGGGCTCCTGTCACGACGTCATCAGGTTCGGCTACTTCCCGAGCCTGATCAGAGGGCGGCTTGTGTCATCACACGCACGCTTGCGATCGCGGTAATTCTTGTAGTCCCCCTCCCCCTCCTCCTCCTCCTCCTCGTCCTCCTCGGCCTCCTCGTCCTGCTAGCCCGCGATTGCCGCGGTGCCGCTGGCCGCGCGGGAGCCCTTGTCAGGCCCGGGCGGCGCCGCGGCCGCAGCACTGCTGGAGGAACTCGGCCCTGGCCGGGGTCCAAAGAGAAGGGGGGGCCGCGGCTCGAGGCCGGGGCACGAGCGCGGACACATGGGGTGACTCTCCTAGTACTGCCCCCTCCCGCCCCCCGATCTTCCCCCTCCGTCCCCCACCCCCTCCCCCACCGCAGCGCAAGCTCACTTTCTCCTCCCCACTGGCCAGCGCGCCCCCTCCGCCCCGACCCTTTGATTCCGGCACGGCACCCGTCCCCCCTCAGCCCTCCTCCGCAGCCGCGAGCGCGCCCTCTCCGCCCCGACCCTCTTTTGTTCGACACGGCACCCGCCCTGCGCACCAACCCGCTCCCCCATTCCCCCGCCAGCCAGAACGCCCCGGCACGGCGCTAGCGCCGCGCCCGCGGACCTCCCCATCGCCGCAGCCAGCCCACCTCCTCTCGGGCCCGGCGAAAGGGGGGGATAGCAAAGGGGGGGGGTGAGACTCAGCTCCACTATAGCTGCTTTTCCTGGCGCCTCCCGGCGCCGGGAGAAACGCCCGTGCATCGAGGAGGAATGGGCCCGGCGGCGGGACCGAAACCAGCTGCACGCAGCAGATTTCGCACCCCCCCCTTGCCCAACCCCCCCCTTTCGTTCGGCCCGATGCTCTCCCCCACCAGCCAGCGCGCCCCCTCCGCCCCGACCCCTTTCTTTCGGCAGAAGGCACCGGCGCCGCGCCCGCTCTCCCCTCTCCGCGGCCAGCCCACCTCCCCCTCCCCCGCTGGCCAGCGCGCGCCCTCCGCCGCAGCGCCTGATGTTTCGGCACGGCATCGGCGCCGCGCCCGCCCCCGCCCCCCCTCCGCAACAATTTTGGCACGGCACTGGCGCCGCGCTCGCCCCCCTCCCCCCCCCTCCGCAGCCAGCCCACTCCTCCCCCGATCAGCAAGCGCGCCCCCTCCGCCCCGACCGTTACTTCGGCGCGGCACGCGCCCCCCCCTCCGCAGCCAGCTTGTCACCTCGTTCTCCTCCACCAGTCAGCGCGTCACATGCGCCCCCACCTCTGTATTCCCGCACGACACCGGCGCCGTGCCCACCCCCCTCCGTCTCCGCAGCCAGCCGTCCTCCCACCCTCCACGGCCAACCTGGCTCCTCCTCGCCAGCACGCCTCCTCCCACTTCGACAACCAGCCCACCTCCTTCCCCTCCGCCAGCCTCCCCAGCGCCCCGACCCTTGTATTTCAGCACGGCGCCGGCGCCGCGCCTACCACCCCCATCTCCGCAGCCAGCCGCCCCCCCACCCGCCACTGCCAGCCCGACTCCTCCTCGCCAGCGCGCCCCCATGCGCCCCCTCACTTATCTTTCGGCAACCAGCCCACCCCTTCCTCCCCCCAAAGCCAGTGCGCCCCGCTCCTCGTCGGCAAGGCTGGACACGCGGCGGGAGGCGTGCCCGGTAGGACCCGGGGAAAGGGGTCTTCTAGGCCTCCTATCGGCGGCGAGCAAGGGGGGGAAGTGAGAAGGAGAAGACCCTGTCAAAGGCGGCGGGCCTTCTTAGCAGCCCTCGCGTCTTCTGCGAGGTTGTCTGTGTCTTCGGGGAAGCTTCTGACAAGCTTGCCAAAAGGCCGGGGGACTTCCGAGCCTTCTGAGAAGGCCCGCCCCCTTCTCACTTCCCCCCCCTCGCTCGCGGCCGATCCTAGATGGGGTCCGAGTAGATGTGGCCAGAGGTATGGGAACAAAAAGTGGCATAAACATAACAACTCGGAGGTCCGCGCGGAATTCTCGGATCGGCGCTGGACCCCCCTCCCTGGCGCGCGGAGCGCGCCAGGGGCGGCGCCGGAGGCGCCGCCGGGACGCTGTTACGCCGGATAATTATGGCGTCGGAAAATTTCACATGCGGACAATTTCACATGCGCAGGCCGCCTTCCGAGAAACAAAAAGACGATCTCGCACCAAACGCGCTCAACTTTCGCCCCCCCCGTTAATGCCACCCCGAAGTGGAGCTGAAGGAATCAAGCTCCATTGGGAGGCTGTCACGCCGGATCATTATGGCGTCGGATTACGCGGGATTACAGGCGGGATCAAGTCGGACTGGCCGGGAGCAAGCGGGATTGAGCCGGAGGAGCCGGGATCCAGCCAGAAGAAGCTGGATTTCGGACCAGGGCACAAGCAGAACGTGACCTCCCCAGAGATCCGACGTCGTGATTTCTTCAATAATTACGCGGTCCCCCGAAGTCTCGGACCCATTCCCCAGGACCGGATTCTCATCCCGAGCCGCTTTTTGACGGTCCCGGGGCCCGGCGAGGGCCCCTCGAGGCCGAAAATCTAGAAAAAAACCTCCCTCTTGATTTTTTCAATACGGCCCCTCGAGGCCGAAAATCGAGAAAAAAACCTCCCTCTTGATTTTTTTTCTATATACGTTGGAGGGCTGGGGAGAACCCAGGCCACCGGGGCGCGGGCGGCCCTGCCCGCCGCCCGCGGGCCCCTCCCTCCCCCACCCCCCGGCCGCCCGTTGCTGCCCGCGCCGGCCTGCGGCCCCGCCCGCGCCCCTCCCAGCCGGCGTGGGCGGCGCCGGGCTCCCGGGTGGGCACGGGCTCGGGCTGGGGCAGCGCGCAGCCGAAGGCCGGGGGGCCCTCGTTGCGGAACTGCTTGGCGTACTTCTGCTGCCGCTTCTTGGAGGCCTCGGCCACGAGCCACTTCGGCGGGCCCTGCACGGCGGTGTACTCCAGGCACTGCACCAGCTCCCTGGCCAGCCTCAGGTCCACCTCCTCCAGGAGCGTCAGCGAGAAGCCGCGCTGGCCCGCGCGGCCGGTGCGGCCGATGCGGTGCACGTAGTCCACGAGGCGCCCGGGCATGTCGTAGTTAATGACGTACCTCACGTTCTGGAAGTCGTGCCCGCGGCCGAGGACCTGGCTCGATCTCGGACGGTCTCGATCTCGGCCGGCCCCCGCCGCCGCCTCCTCCGCTGCTGCCTCCGGGCCACGGCGCCCGGCCCCCCGGCGGCGGGCCGGCGCGCTCGCCGAGGAGCTTCCCTCCTCGTGCCTCCGCGTTTGCTTCCGCCCCCATGGGGCCCTCCAATCTGCTAAGGAGGGTCGGAGCAGGTGGGGTCGGAGGATCGCTCCGCGTCGCCTCCGCATCGGCGACGTCAGCGTGGACGAGATCGGATCCGCATCGAGCCGCATCGCCGATGCATCGGCGATCCTGGTCGTGGCTCCCCAGCTTGGAAAGGTGTAAAGCTAAAGCTGTTCAGGGTATGCTGCCGAAAAGGTGTCAATTCTCGAGCGTTGTCGGTCCTTGTTGGTATGTGTCAGATATTGCGCCCTTGCGCCTGCAGACATGGTCTGCAATGATGATGCAGGTCTCGGGGGGTTGGTGGGGGATGCGGAGCAAGTTCGCAAGAAAACGACATGGTCCGCGGTGGATGATATTCTGCTCTCTCGGTCCCTGCTGGCTGATCTCGGTTCTTGCGCAAGCAGCAGTCCCCAACGAGATAGTGAGGGGATGCACTGCCTTCTCCCCAACCAGCAACGTGGTTGGATGCTCGTTCTGGGGACCTTCCTGGAGCCACTCGCTCCACTCGTGCGTCGAAGCTGCGTCGAACGTCAGTCGATGTGGGTCGACCCTGAGTCGAACCTGAGCCGAACCTGAGTTGAACCTGAGTCGAACTTGAGTCGAAGTTGAGTCGAAGTTGAGTCGAACTGGGGTCGAACAGATCCGTTGTGTGGGCTCCAGGAAGGTCCCCGAAACGAGCATCGAAACATGGAGCTGCTGATTTGAAGACAGTGGCTCCCGATCCGCCGCGCCCACCCTGCATACCGCGGACGCCAGGCCCAGAGTGTGCCAGTAACCCGGGGCACCCTGCCCCACATCTTCGACGAGTACAGTCGGGGTCTTGACCTAATAAACCCAAAATAAGGAACGAGGCCCCTCTTTTCCATAAATAAACTTCGATTTCGTATCGGAAACCTAAGGACAACCTGAGGCAAGCTGCGAAACAATAAAGGAACACGGAGCCCCTCCCCAACGAAACAGGTTCCTCCTTCAGGGCCCCGACTGTAACCCGGGGCATCCTGCCCCACACCTTCGACGCGTGACGGCTTCACAACTGCCGCGGCTGCCAGGCCCAGGGGTGCGTCCGTGCTCCCAGTGGTTGCGGTCTGGGTCGTGGGGTGGGTCGCGGTTGGGTCGAGGAGTGGGTCGCGGGTGGGTCGCAGGCGGTCGCGGGCGAACACGACGACAACAACGAGCGACAACAAAGCGCAAATCAGGACGACGGTCCCGTGCCCACGGGTCGTTGTCCAGGGTTCCCCCCAGATGCCAGACATCCGGACTGCGGCCCGGTCACCCGACCCCGCCGCTCCAGGATGCGACGCGACGCGGCACCCCCAGGAACGCATAAACAACACGAGTGCGATCCCATGAAGAAGCACCACGACCCCCGCATGCAACATGCGTGTCGTCGCAAGCGAAGCGAATCCCTCGAAACAAATCCTGAATAAAAAATCCTGCGCAACGGATTCACACTACGGAGTCCTTCCTAGGAAACCGGGGCTAGAACAGATTTACCACGGAATCCTTAGTGGGACATCCTTAATCAAGACCATCTAGTACGGAGACCTTATTGGCGAACCCTTCCTACAGAGTCCTACTCACGAGTGCTTACTACGGCGACCTTATGCCAAAGGAAGCCTACTCACGAATGTTTACTATGGGACCCTTGCTTATGAACCATGATTACAACATCCAAACGACATGGTTTTTCACACAGGATTCCGGACTAAAACGCGATGGATTATTTGATGGGGAACCCTAGTCATAATCCCACCAGCCCTTTGGGCGTGAGTGGTTTAGCGAGCTCTCTCTGTTCTCAACCCCCCTTCTTCCCCTTCGGGGAGGGGTTTACCCCTCCCCCTACCCCTCCCCCTGGACCTGGAGAGGTCCTTTCGCGGGTGGTTGGAGGGGTCTTTTTCGACTCCTGGGAGGGCTAAAAAACGACACCCCTCACGAGGATTCTGGCCCCGACGGGGGGACTGACAAAAATGCTCGCCCCAGCTGTGATCGATCGCCCGAAAGATGGCCCCAAGATACCTCCCAGACCCCTCCCAAAGAGCCCCAAGAGGCCCCAAGAGGCCTCCAAGAGGCCCCCAAGATGCCCCCAAGAGGCCCCCAAGAGGCCCCAAGAGGCTCCCCCGAGGCACCCAAGACGCTCCTGGAAGCCCCTGGGGCCGCCAAGAGGCCCCCAAGACGCCCCAAACGGCCTCCAAGAGGCTCCCAAGAGGCCCGAAGAGGCTCCCCCAAGGCACCCAAGACGCTCCTAGAAGCCCCTGGGGCCGCCAAGAGGCCCCCAAGACGCCCCAAAAGGCCTCCAAGAGGCTCCCAAAAGACAGACTATCTACTACTACTACTACTACTACTACTACTATACTACTACTACTACTACTACTACTGCTACTGCTACTGCTACTGCTAATACTACTACTACTACTACTACTACTACTACTACTACTACTACTACTACTACTACTACTACTACTACTACTACTACTACTACTACTACTACTACTACTACTACTACTACTACTACTACTACTACTACTACTACTACTACTACTACTACTACTACTACTACTACTACTACTACTACTACTACTACTACTACTACTACTACTACTACTACTACTACTGACTACTACTACTACGACTACGACTACGACTACGACTACTACTACTACTACTACCTACTACTACTACTACTACTACTACTACTACTACTACTACTACTACTACTACTACTACTACTACTACTACTACTACTACTACTACTACTCCGACTCCTATCCTTATTCTTTATTAGAATATACTCCTACTCCCCCCTCAGGCCGGCCATTAAGGGCCGCATCCGGGGGGTCCCATCCTAACCTGTAAAAAACAATACAAAATCAATATTTTTCTTATTTTTTCCTCTCGACATGGACGTCTTGTCGTCCACGGCGATAATCCATTGCAAAAAATACCACAAAGAGCACACGCGCGCGTTCATGTCATAATCCTACCGAACACCTGGTGTTTGCAAACATTTCAACATAAAAACATCAAAAACCCAATGTTTTTTCACAAAAATTGTACAAATTTCCCGCCCGGGCTCTCTTGCTGAAATCATAGGAAAACCATAGGAATCTGAAGAATTCTGTCAAATCCAGCGATTTCACGTCATCGCGCGGTGCACTCGCGATGCTCTGTCATGCACCCAGGCCGCGAATCCTGTGCCAAAAACACCACAAAGAGCACACTCGCGCGTTCATGTCAGAATCCTACCGAACACCGTGTGTTTGCAAGCATTTCAACATAAAAACATCAAAAACCCAATGCTTTTTCACAAAAATGTTTTGGGGTGTCCTGTCAGACCGTCGGGCTTCCTCCGGCCACCTCTGGCTTCCTGCGGTGTACCGGGCCATTCTCGACTCGTCTGGCAATGCGTGCGCGGCATTCAACACGCGCTCGCCAGTTCCCGTCGGCAACCGCCATCGCGGCCGCATCAGCTGTACCAAACCGGCTGGCCGGTGTGACTTCGGCCCCCAGTTGTGCCAGCTTTGCTTCTTATGTTGTGGGAGGGCGGGCGGGACTGGGCATGCCATGCTTGACTCGCTCGAGCTGGCTAGCTTGACTCCTACTCCTACTCCTACTCCTACTCCTACTCCTATCCTTATTCCTTATTAGAATATACTCCTACTCCCCCCTCAGGCCGGCAGATAGGGGCCCCATCCGGGTGGTCCCATCCTAACCTGTAAATTAGCCTGGCGAAGGACCCAACCATATGCAGTTGAGAGTACCGCAATTGTGAATATCTTCTTCGGTGGCGTTCCCTATGGGGCCACGAGCCGTATGAGGGGTGTGCCGAAATGCGTGGCAGTGTACACAACACGAACGAAGACGATAGGTCCGAATATGAAAGCTTGAGCGCGTGCGAGTCGGATCGCGAGCGAGTCTGATTATGAATGAATCTGCGCGCGATTGATTCTATTCGCATGAATGCGTGCATGGATACGCCCAGTGTAAATGTATGTATACGACTGTGAACAGTTTGGGTCTGCGTGACTCTCGGTACTCGTGACTCTGAGCGTCGCCTCTGCAGGGGGCTTCCCTGGGAACCCCGACGGCAGCGCCCGCGCGCCGCGACGCCCATGTCGGCACGCCACACACCTGGTGTGCGGGACGCATGCGGACGGCAGCACTGGGGCCTTCGGTGGAGCTCCCTGTGGGGCCACGAAACGTGTGAGGGTGTGCCGAAATGGGTGTGCGGGACGCATGCGGACGGCAGCATGGGGCCTTCGGTGGAGCTCCCTATGGGGCCACGAAACGTGTGAGGGGTGTGCCGAAATGGGTGTGCGGGACGCATGCGGACGGCAGCACTGGGGCCTTCGGTGGAGCTCCCTGTGGGGCCACGAAACGTGTGAGGGGTGTGCCGAAATGGGTGTGCGGGACGCATGCGGACGGCAGCACTGGGGCCTTCGGTGGAGCTCCCTATGGGGCCACGAAACGTGTGAGGGGTGTGCCGAAATGGGTGTGCGGGACGCATGCGGACGGCAGCACTGGGGCCTTCGGTGGAGCTCCCTGTGGGGCCACGAAACGTGTGAGGGGTGTGCCGAAATGGGTGTGCGGGACGCATGCGGACGGCAGCCATGGGGCCTTCGGTGGAGCTCCCTATGGGGCCACGAAACGTGTGAGGGGTGTGCCGAAATGGGTGTGCGGGACGCATGCGGACGGCAGCATGGGGCCTTCGGTGGAGCTCCCTGTGGGGCCACGAAACGTGTGAGGGGTGTGCCGAAATGTGTGTGCGGGACGCATGCGGACGGCAGCCATGGGGCCTTCGGTGGAGCTCCCTGTGGGGCCACGAAACGTGTGAGGGGTGTGCCGAAATGGGTGTGCGGGACGCATGCGGACGGCAGCCACTGGGGCCTTCGGTGGAGCTCCCTGTGGGGCCACGAAACGTGTGAGGGGTGTGCCGAAATGGGTGTGCGGGACGCATGCGGACGGCAGCCATGGGGCCTTCGGTGGAGCTCCCTATGGGGCCACGAACCGGTGAGGGGTGTGCCGAAATGGGTGTGCGATCGAAATGCGGGAAGGCAGCACTGAGAAACTTCCGGTGGAGCTCCTGTGGGGCCACGAACACGTGGGTTTTTTGAAGGGGGTGTGCCGAAAGGGTGTGCGGGACGCATGCGGACGGCAAGCCATGGGCCTCGGTGGAGTTCCCTATGGGGCCACGAAACGTGTGAGGGGTGTGCCGAAATGGGTGTGCGGGACGCATGCGGACGGCAGCACTGGGGCCTTCGGTGGAGCTCCCTGTGTGGCCACGAAACGTGTGAGGGGTGTGCCGAAATGGGTGTGCGGGACGCATGCGGACGGCAGCCATGGGGCCTTCGGTGGAGCTCCCTATGGGGCCACGAAACGTGTGAG
>CAUYUJ010014477.1:107908-122908 GCA_963575745.1 Prorocentrum cordatum
AATGGGTGTGCGGGACGGCAGCACTGGGGCCTTCGGTGGAGCTCCCTGTGGGGCCACGAAACGTGTGAGGGGTGTGCCGAAATGGGTGTGCGGGACGCACGCGGACGGCAGCCATGGGGCCTTCGGTGGAGCTCCCTATGGGGCCACGAAACGTGTGAGGGGTGTGCCGATATGGGTGTGCGGGACGCATGCGGACGGCAGCACTGGGGCCTTCGGTGGAGCTCCCTGTGGGGCCACGAAACGTGTGAGGGGTGTGCCGAAATGGGTGTGCGGGACGCATGCGGACGGCAGCCATGGGGCCGTCGGTGGAGCTCCCTATGGGGCCACGAAACGTGTGAGGGGTGTGCCGAAATGGGTGTGCGGGACGCATGCGGACGGCAGCCATGGGGCCTTCGGTGGAGCTCCCTATGGGGCCACCGAAACCGTGTGAGGGGGAAACGTGTGAGGGAGTGTGCCGAAATGGGTGTAGGGGACGCATGCGGGCGGCAGCACTGGGGCCTTCGGTGGAGCTCCCTATGGGGCCACGAAACGTGTGAGGGGTGTGCCGAAATGGGTGTGCGGGACGCATGCGGACGGCAGCACTGGGGCCTTCGGTGGAGCTCCCTGTGGGGCCACGAAACGTGTGAGGGGTGTGCCGAAAGTGGGGATGGAACCGGATGACGATGACGTACGATGACAAACGGCGCTGATGATGATGATGATGATGATGATGATGATGATGATGGACGATGATGACAGGATGACGATGATGATGATGATGATGAGGATTGATGGGAGGGGACGAGGGAGGCGAGGAGGAGCGGAGCAGTAGAGACGCGGGGCACCGTCCTCAAAAACGATGACCAAACACAACAGGATGGTTGGGAAAAAAACAATACAAACTCAACATTTTTCTTATTTTTTCCTCTTGACATGGACGTCCTGTCGTCCACGGCGATAATCCATCGCAAAAAATACCACAAAAAACACACGCGCGCGTTCATGTCAGAATCCTACCGAACACCGTGTGTTTGCAAGCATTTCAACATAAAAACATCAAAAACCCAATGCTTTTTCACAAAAAACTACACATTTCCTGCCCGGGCTCTCTTGCTGAAATCATAGGAAAACCATAGGAATCTTAAGAATTCGGTCAAATCCAGCGATTTCACGTCATCGCGCGGTGCACTCGCGATGCTCTGTCATGCACCCAGGCCGCGAATCCTGTGCAAAAAAAAACCACAAAGAGCACACTCGCGCGTTCATGTCAGAATCCTACCGAACACCGTGTGTTTGCAAGCATTTCAACATAAAAACATCAAAAACCCAATGCTTTTTCACAAAAATGCTTTGGGGTGTCCTGTCAGACCGTCGGGCTTCCTCCGGCCACCTCTGGCTTCTTGCGGTGTACCGGGCCATTCTCGACTCGTCTGGCAATGCGTGCGCGGCATTCAACACGCGCTCGCCAGTTCCCGTCGGCAACCGCCATCGCGGCCGCATCAGCTGTACCAAACCAGCTGGCCGGTGTGACTTCGGCCCCCAGTTGTGCCAGCTTTGCTTTGTATGTTGTGGGAGGGCGGGTGGGACTGGGTATGTCATGCTTGACTCGCTCGAGCTGGCTAGCCTGACTTCTACTCCTACTCCTACTCCTACTCCTACTACTACTCCTACTCCTACTCCTATCCTTATTCTTTATTAGAATATACTCCTACTCCCCCCTCAGGCCGGCCATTAGGGGCCGCATCCGGGTGGTCCCATCCTAACCTGTAAAAACAATACAAAATCAACATGTTTCTTATTTTTTCCTCTCGACATGGACGTCCTGTCGTCCACGGCGATAATCCATTGCAAAAAAATACAACAAAGAGCACACGCGCGCGTTCATGTCAGAATCCTACCGAACACCGTGTGTTTGCAAGCATTTCAACATAAAAACATCAAAAACCCAATGCTTTTTCACAAAAAGTTGTACAAATTTCCCGCCCGGGCTCTCTTGCTGAAATCATAGGAAAACCATAGGAATCTTAAGAATTCGGTCAAATCCAGCGATTTCACGTCATCGCGCGGTGCACTCGCGATGCTCTGTCATGCACCCAGGCCGCGAATCCTGTGCAAAAAATACCACAAAGAGCACACTCGCGCGTTCATGTCAGAATCCTACCGAACGCCGTGTGTTTGCAAGCATTTCAACATAAAAACATCAAAAAACCCAATGCTTTTTCACAAAAATGCTTTGGGGTGTCCTGTCAGACCGTCGGGCTTCCTCCGGCCACCTCTGGCTTCCTGCGGTGTACCGGGCCATTCTCGACTCGTCTGGCAATGCGTTGCGCGGCATTCAACACGCGCTCGCCAGTTCCCGTCGGCAACCGCCATCGCGGCCGCATCAGCTGTACCAAATCGGCTGGCCGGTGTGACTTCGGCCCCCAGTTGTGCCAGCTTTGCTTCTTATGTTGTGGGAGGGCGGGTGGGACTGGGCATGCCATGCTTGACTCGCTCGAGCTGGCTAGCTTGACTCCTCCTCATATTCCTACTCCTACTCCTACTCCACCTCCTAATACTACTCTACTACTACTTTTTATGCAACTCACTACTACGACGACTACTTAACGACGTACCTACTACTACTACTACTCCTACTACTCTACTACACTACTAGTCCTACTTACTACTACTACTACTACTATACTTACTTACTACTTACTACTACTTACTCACTCCTATACTACTACGACTCACTCACTTACTATACTACTACTAATATACTACTACTCGACCTTACTTACTATACTACTACTCAACACTACTACTACTAATCACACCTACAACTACTACTTTACTACTACTGACCCACTACTAATACCATAACTACTACTACTACTAACTAAACTACTAATTACTACTTACTACTACTACTATACTACTCCTACTACTACTTACTACTACTACTACTACAACTACCCACTACGACTACTACTACTACTACTACTACTACTACTACTGCCTACTACTACTACTACTACTACTACTACTACCCACTACTACTACTACTACTACTACTACTACTACTACTACTACTACTACTACTACTACTACTACTACTACTACTCCTACTACAAGGGGCCCGAACGACTTGCACCAGGACGAGGTGCCCGAACGCCTCACGCCACGAGGAGCCCGAACGACTCACACCAGGACGAGGGGCCCGAACGACTCACACCACGAAGAGCCCGAACGACTCACACCAGAAGGAGGGGCCCGAACGACTCACACCAGGACGAGGCGCCCGAACGACTCACACCACGAGGAGCCCGAACGACTCACACCACGACGAGGGCCCCGAACGACTCACACCACAGGAGGAGGGGCCCGAACGACTCACACCAGGACGAGGGGCCCGAACAACTCACACCACGAGAAGCCCGAACGACTCACACCAGGACGAAGAGCCCGAACGACTCACACCACGAAGAGCCCGAACGACTCACACCAGGAAGAAGGGCCCGAACGACTCACACCAGGACGAGAAACCCCAAACGACTCAAACCACGAGGAGCGTTTTCTCTCCCTCCTCCTCCGCCTCGTCCTTCTCCCGCTCCCACCACAAGGAGGATGTACAAGGAGGCGGGAGGAAGGAGGAACAGGGGAGATATGCGGGGGCAAGCGGAAACACGCCTGAAAAACACGACTGTCGGCATGCTTCGCAAGAGTTGCTGTTTTGAGATGGGCTGGTGGGGATACGCGAAGCGCGAAAAAATTCTCAGTGCGAGATCCTTGGTGAAGAAGCCATAATGCGAGTTTCGCCTCATGGAACCCTGTATGGGAAAACGTTGGCAACAAGTCACTGCGACAGGGCCTGCATTACATCACCCGGATTGAAACATCCAGTGTCAATCACCACCCCCGAAACACCATTCGCGAAGCTTGGCGGAAAGAGACCGGCGACGTTGGCCACAAGCAAATATCTAGAACAAAGGGAATATGAACCAAGGGTCCCCCGGCCGGCCCCCCCAGAACAAATCCTACAAAAAGGAAGGTCCGAATCCTTTTCCCCCCCCGCTCCACCCCCCCCTTCCCACCTGGAGGAATTCGTCGGACGCATTCCGACCCCCCCCAAACCCAGGGACAACTATTCGGGGCGGTCTGGGCCCCCCACCCGCCCTGGGAAAATAAGACGACGACGACGTCGCCGCCGCCAGCAAACGAAGCGAATGATAACGATAACAACGACGACGTCGGACGCTGACGACGACGATGGCGACGACGACCACAACGACGACGACGACGACGAAGACGACAGACGACCGACGACCGACGACGACGACGACGACGACGACGACGACGACGACGACGACGACGACGACGACGACGACGGACGACGACCGCGACGAAGGCGGCGAAAACGACGACGACGACGACACCTACGACGCCGACGACGGCGACAACGTCAGCGGCGTTGGCGGCGCACCTGTCGCTGGCGACCGCGCCAGGCGCTGGCTGTCATGGAATGCTGCCAGAGTCGATCCCAATCTCACAAGACCCCGTTGGAGTTTCCTGCGCCTCTAATGGACAAGTTCTGGGACTGGATCTGGCTACGCTAAAATCTGTATAAGGATGGATCCAGCTTTAATCGAATCCGACTAAGGCTCACTCCAGCCCCGATCGAATGCTAAAAGGGCTCCATCTAACTCCAGTCGAATCCTGCTTTCTACGGCTGGATCGAGCTCCTGAGGAACTCTCAAGTATCCTCAGCAACCCACGGGAATGCTCAGGAATCCCTGGGGGTCCTTCAGGGATGCTCCAATGTCCTCGAATGGTGCTTAAATGGTTGCGATGGCTATGTTGATGCTTCTTTGACCGGCGGAAGGGACGGGAGCTCTGCTGCGCAAGGGCCCCAGCCAGTCCCAGGAACTTGATGCCCCTCCCTTTCAGCGATGGACGCGTGGGGCGCAGTCCCTGGGGGCCCCTGCCAGACGCTGCCAGCGTCGAGGCCCGCAGGCCGCACCTCGCCCCTTTCGCCCCGTCGCCCAGGCGTCGCCACCTCCTCTACAGCGCCGCGCCGTGCGATTAGAGCGCGGGCGCGACCGCGAAACCCCGCCCGCCCTCCTTCAGCCTCCGCGGCAGCGGGCGCCCGCCCCGCCCTGGACCCCCCGCCGCAGCGGCGGAAAGAGCGGGGGGGGGGGCGGAAGCGGGGCGGAGGGGCCGGCTTCGTGGCGGCGCCCGCCAGCGGGTGCGGATTCAGGCATGCCATACGACCTCGCGTTGGGCCCCCGCCTCGGAAGGTCGCGCTGGGCCTGGCGCGCCGCTGAAGCCGCCCCGGGCACCGCCCGCGCGACGTCGCCCACGACGCGCTCGGCGATGCTGCCGCCGCGGCGCCTGGCGCGCGCGCCGTCGGCCCGCCCGGCCGCGCCCCGCAGCGGGCGCCCCGCCCGCGGCGGCCGCCGCCTCCTCAACGACGGACACGTAGGGCCCCTGCAAGGTCCGTGTCATCTCGTCGAACATGTTCCACTTCAGGCCCGCGGCCGCCACGTCGAAGTCCGACGTCTTCGCGTTGCTGAGATCGCGCGCCCCCTGGTTTCCCTCGCGCGGTGGGCAATCTAGGCGCGGCGCCGCGTTGCCTGATCTCAGGTCCTCCGACAGGTCGCCGTGGGCCATCGGCGGCCACTCGGTCGACGCGGCGCCGTCCACGGCGCGGGCGCCCCCCAAGTTGTTCGTCGACCCCGCCACCTCGCGGCTCGCCCTTGGGCGGCGCCCTGCGCTGCGCGAGCAGCTTCGCGCAAGGGGTCGCGCCGGGGGCTCGAGCGCCGCGATGGCCCTGCACGGGTCGGCTGCCTTGGCCCACGCCCAAGGGGGCTAATCCTTGCCTGCCTCCAGCGCTTGCCAGCGAGCCCCTCGCGCGCTGCCGTTCGGCGACGCGCTGCCGTTCGCCGACGCTTCCTGGCCGCCTGCCCACGGGCACCTTCTCTCTATCTTCGCGCCCGATGAAATGTGCCTGGCGCCCTAGGTTCTGAACGTGGCGCGCGACTCCAAAGCTTCTCCGCTCGCCGGTCCCTCGTCGACCCACGTCAGCGCGAGCCTGGTCGCCTGTGGCAGAGGCCCTCCTTTCTTGTCTGTCCTACCGGGACAGGCGAGCCAAGCGCGCGCCGCTCGGGGGCGGCCTTGCCCAGACAGGGGCCATCGCCGCGAAGCCCATGCGCCCGGCGCCCGAGGCCGACTCGCCCGCGCGGGCGGCGCCGCGTTCGACCGTCTCCTCGCGCTAGGCCGCTACCGAAGCCGCCCTCGCCTCCGAGAGCCCACGGCGCGCACGGCGCAGTCTCGGCCGACCCAGCCCGCCTCGAGACCGCCCCGCGGATTCTCTGCGCCGGGGCGCCGAGGGCGCCGAGCGCGACGACCGCGGCGAGCGTTGCCAATCGCCCTCGTTTCCCCGCGCCGATCGCCTCCGGGCCGCCCGCGTAGGTCAGCCGTTCCACTGGCCAGCCGCCCCCCGACGGGCAGGAGATCGCTCGCAGCGCGGCGCCGCGTAGCCATTCGGAGGCGCCGGAGGCGCTGAAGGCGCCAGGGGCTGTGGCAGCGCGCCTCGCCCTCGACCCCGCGCGCCGGCGCGCCCCGCTTGTCCTCGCGGATGTGGCCGCGAAGAATATATATATATATATATATATATATAAATTATGAATATATGAATATATATAACATATAAACAAATAGCGCAGCAGTAGGGGACTAAACATGCGTCCGGCGACCTCACTGACGGACTGGAGCCCCGAAGACAACGGGAACTAATTGCCCCCCCCCGCCGCCGCCGCTGACGACGACGCCGACGACGAGGAGGAGGCGGAGGAGGATGAGAGGGAAGACGGGGGAGGTGGGGGGGGGGGGAGTGGAGGATGGGGATGGAGGGGCGGAAGGAGGGGGTCTCTCGGGATCTCTGCCTCTCCATAAGGCCCCCCCACCCCCACCCCCACCCCCAACGAAGGCTTTTTTCCTCAAGGGGCCATTGCTCTGGAAACTTTCACCGGGCGCTCTGGAACTCTCAAGGGGTCAGTGCTCTAAAGCTCATTCATCTGAAACCCCCGCTGCTCTGGAACTCATCGCACTGGAACTCATTGCTCTGAAACTCATCGCGCCGAGGCCCCTTGCTGTGAAACGCATTGCTCTGGAACTCACTGCTCTGGAACTCATTGCGCTGAAACTCATTGCTCGAGAACTCTCAAGGGCACATTGCTCTGAAACTTCCACTCTGGAATCCCGGGGGCCCGCGGCGCTCCCGCAAAATGCATGCCAGGGGACTTTATTCCTCGTCATCCCCCTTCTCCTCCTCCTCATCCTCCTCTTTCTAATCCCCCCCTTCCGATGCTTAGATCACCATTGCGAACCGCGCGGGGGGGGGGGGGGGGGGGGGGGGGGGCGCGCGCGCGGGGCAGCATGGGGGGCAGCCCAGGAGGCGCTGTCCGATGGGAGAAATAACCGTCCACCATTATTCGGCACGGCACGCATTAGTGGGAAACTCATTCATCTCCTCCTCCTCGCCCTCCTCCTCTTCCCCCTCCTTCTCCTCCCCCCCTCCTCCTTAGCAGCTCCCCCACCTCCTCCTCCTCCTCCTCCACCATCCCCCCCCCTCCTCCTCCTCCTATTCCCCCACCTTCTCCTTCTCCTCCTCTTCCCCCTTCCCCTCCTCCTCCGACGCGGCGATTCTCACTGCAGACCCCCCTGCGAACACGTTCGGAATCCCTTTCGCGCGGAGGGCCCCCCAGGAGGCATTGCCCGAAAAGAGGGTAGCAACCGCCCGCCATTATTCTGCTCGGCGCGCATTGGTGGGAAACGAATTCTTGCTCCTCCCCCTCTTCCTCCTCCTCCTCTTCCTACTCCACCTTCTCCTTCGCCCCCCCTCGCCGCTTCCTCCGATGCGTCGATTAGCATTGCAAGTCTTGCTGCGAACAAGCTCGAAGTTCCTTTCGCGTGGAGGGTCGCCAAGGAGGCATTGTCCGATGTGAAAGAAAACCGCCCACCACGATTCGGCGCGGTGAGCGTTCGTGGGAATTTAACTCCCCCCCCCCCCCCCGCCCCCCACCCCCCCCCCCCCCCCCCCCCCCCCCCACCCCCCCCTCCTCCCCATTTTTCCTCCTCCCCCCCTTCCTCCCCCTCTCCTCCCCCGTATTCTCCCCCTCCTCCTCCGCTCGTCCTTTCTTCTCTTCTCTCCTCTCCTCTCCTTCCTCTTCTCTTCTCTTCCCTTCTCTCTCTCCTCTCCTCTCTTCCTCGCTCTCTTTCTTCTCTTCCCTTCCTCTTCCTTCCTCTTCCTCTTCTCTTTCCTCTTCCTCCTCCTCCTCTTCCCCCTCCCCCCCCCCCCCCCCCTCTCCTTTCGCGGTTTCGGGGGCGGGGGCGTCAGTGAATTGCGCCCGCCAGTGCTTGCAAGAAAGCTTCTTGACCCAAGCGAGAGGGGGGCAAGGGGGGGGGGGGGGGGGGAGAGGAGGAGGAGGAGGAGGAGGAGGAGGAGGAGGAGGAGGGAGGAGGAGGAGGAGGAGAGGAGGAGGAGGAGGAGGAGAGGGGGGGGGGGGGTGGGGAGGGAGGGCCAGTTCATTCACCGCCGATGGGCCCCAGGGGGGGGTCAAAACTATAGACTTCTGCAGGTTAGATAAGTTGGCGCGCGCCCTTGACGTCGGCGACGAGCAACCTCCCCCCAGTCCTCGAAACGACTCCCATCTAATTTTTCGCCGCGGGCCTCGGCGCCCTTCGTTGGCGCCATCGAGTTCGGAGGGGCGCGGCGACCTCGCGCGCGGAGTCGCGGACGCGTCTCCTCTTGCCGCTCGCGCCCTCCAGGACTGTCATCGCGGCCGTGGCGAAATTAATTGGAGTGGAAGCGCATGCGCAGCTGCTCTTTGGGCATCTTCATCATCCAGCCTTCGCCTCGCCCGCGAGATGCCCGCGGATCCAATTGCAGCGATCTTCCGCGCCGGTGCTGATGTCACGCGGGCATTCGGGGGAACTTCGGGCTGGCCATCGCGACCGCCGAGAATTGCCATTTAGTGGCGCTGAGTGGCAGCAAGCGGCGTGTAGCGGCCGTTTAGTGGCACTTAGACGCACTAGTGGCCTTTAGCGGCTAAGAAAATCATCGTTTCGCGGCACTTGGCGGCCGCTAGTGGCTCCGAGAAGCACAATCTAGCGGCGCATTGTGGCCGTTAGTGGCCCCGAGAATTGACGCGCCATCGAAAAGAGCTCAATCGCCCGAGATTTACCATTTACTGGCATGTAAAGGCAGCTCGTGGTTCCGGAAATGTCCGCGCAATGGCACGTAGTGGCCATTCGTGGTTCCGAGAATTACCACGCAGTGGCACTCCGTGGCCGCGTGGCCCCATGTGGGCCACGGGCGCGCACATCAATTCCTGGAATTGCTGGCGCCCGTGAAACCACGGGCGCGCGCGTAAGACCACCAGCCCCATCGGGGCCGCGACCGTTCGCGCCGCCAAGCGCCGCATGCGCAACAAACAACGCAATTCGAAGACAGTCTACAGTTCCAGAAACAAGCGGCTGCCCCTGCTGGTGGAAGCCTCACTTCGTGAGTTTCTCACATCATCGCCAGCCAGGCATCTCACGCAGCGCGCTGGCCGTGGCTCCCGACGCCCACTCTGCGTCTGGGCCCCCGTGCGCGCGGGCGCGCCGCCGGCGCGCGGCGGCGGATGGGCCGCCCCTATGGCGAAGCAACCCAAGTCGTCGGCGTGGCCAGCGCGCCCCGCTGCGCCGGGCCAGCCCTCGAAAATCCCCCTGGCCGCATCGCGAACCTCCTCTCTCGCGAGGTCGGGGGGGGCCGCTCGGGCCGGCGCCGGCCAAGTGCTTGTGCGCGGCCAGCTCGTGGCCTTCGAAACCGCCTGCCCCCCGCCCGCCCGTGGCCTTCGATGCCCCGCCACGAAGATCGGACCTCACCTCGGTCCAGTTCGGGATCTTCCGACGGTCTGGGCTCCGGGCGCGAGGCGAGAGAAGGCCCGCGCCGACGCGGCGTGCTCTCGGGCCCTCGATTTGCTCGCAGCAGCGAGGCGGCCCTGCGGCCCCGAATTGGCGCGGGGCCCACGCGGTCGCGCGCCTCTCCCCCCATCGCCATGCCTCGGTGATTGCCTTCGCGCGCCAAACAGAATTCGCGTCGCAGTGGCCCCGCGGGGCAGCCGTCGAGCCCCGAAAGACTCGATTCATCCGGCCTCGTCGAGCGCCAATCCGCGCAGGGCGAGATGGCGACCTTCGCGCCGCGGCGCTCGACGGAGATGGGCCAGCCCCATGGCTCGCCGCGCGCCGACTGATGCCCCGGCCGATGAAGATGTCGCCCGGTAAGGGCGTCGCCCCCCGCGCTGGCGCCCCCCCGCCCTGGCCCCCGCCCTGCCCCGCGAGCGCGGCTGATGAGCGGCCCCGGGTAAGCCCATCCCTCCCATGATGGGCAGTGAGCCGCCCAGTAGAGCTGCCTGCGCCCCGCGCCACCCGCTCGCGCAGATGCGGGGGACAGGCCGCGGCGCCCGAGGTCATGACAGCGGCGTCGCCCCGCGTGCGCTCGAGCGACTGGCGCCCCGCGAGCGGCGGCGGCAACGCTCCGCGCCCCCAGAGCGGGGCAGCGGGTCGATGGTCAGTCCCAGAAACAGGCCGATGAGGCGCGTCGACGGCGGGCGCGGCGCGCAGAGGCTGATCTCTCGTGGAGGTCTGCCGCGCGCGCGCCGTCGAGTGCGAGGAACTCGTCCGCGATGGCCGATGGACGCGCTGGCGGGGCGCGGGCCGCGGAGGTCGCCCGCCTGAGCGGCGTCGAAGTCCTCGGGTCGCTCCAAGAGGCCAGCCGCCGGCTCGCTGCTCGTCGGCTTGAACCTCAGCGCGCGGAAGGCGAAATCGGCGAGTTGGTTGGGCACCTGGCACTTCGCCGCCTCTCGCCATCGCCCCTCTCGGCCGCGGGCGCGTTCGCCTGCTGCCGAGCTCGTGAAGTAGGTCGCCCTGCTGCGCTGCGCCCGAAGGGCTGGCGTCGCCCAACTAGGCCATGGCCGCCTTTTCCAGGTGCGCGGGCTTGCCGAGGCTGCGCGCGAGAGACGCGACGTCCGCGCGTCGCTCGCGCCCTGCGAAGGTAGGCGCATTCAGCTGCAGCCGCGCCCTGCGCCCCGCCCCCAGGGCCCCAGCGGGCGTCTGGCTTTTGCCCCGCTTCTTCGCGCCCTCCTTGTCGGAGTCGCTCCCAGCTGGGGCGCGTTGAGATGCGTCTCGTCCCCGACCTCGCGCGCTGGCGCCAGGGTGACCTCGGGGCGGTCGCCCGCCCCGGGGGTCGCGCGGCGCCCCGTCCTTCCTTCTCCGGGGGCCTCCAGTCGGCCCCCCCGGCGGCGCTCCAGCGCGGCCCCTGCCCCGACGGGGTCGCGCGAGGCCCCGCCAACGCCCGCCCCGCCAGGGGGCGCTGCGCCTGACGCTGCAGACGGAGGCAGCGGCGGGCGCGGCCCTGGCCCCGCGCCGCCGCCGTCGCCGTCGCGGCGCCAGCGCCGTTCGCCCCCCCTGCCCGGCGGCGCCGGCAGAACCCGTTCGCCCTTCGGGGCGCCCTGGATCGGCGGCGCCTCCGCGGGGGGGCCCGACGGGAGGGCATCGCCCCGCGCGTCTGCCCCGCGAGCTTGCCCTGCACTCGCGGCGCGGGCCCCCTTCGCGAGGCAGAGCAAGCGCGCGAGGGGGGCGGCAATTCGTCGGGCCACAACACGGCCACGTTGGAGCTGTACCTGAAGCAAAAATTGTCGCCGCCCGGCGTCTGCGCGGTGGGGCCCGCGTCTTGGTCGGATGCCCGGCCGCCTCCTGTGCGCGCCCGGGCAGCCCCTGCGCGCCTGCCCTGGCGGGCTGAGCCCCCGCTGCCGCGGCTTCTGCGGCGGCTGCTGATGCCAGTGGCGGGCTTCCGGGCAGGCGATGGACATCGGCTTCTTGCAGTTGCCCCCATTGCCGCTGAAACGCCCATCGCCCCCCGGAGCGCCGGGTGAAACTGCGCGCGCTCTTGCCGCGCCAGCTGCGGGGCCATCTTGCGATTATGATGCTCGCGCTGCAACGTCTGGTTCCGCGGCGGGCGCGCGGCCGCGTCGCCCCGCGCGCGCCGCCGGGGCCCCAGGCGCGCCCCCCGCAACGTGCAGCGCAGGTGCCCTTGGTTCAGCCGTTGGTCCCCGCCTTGCAGCCACCGCCTGTTCGCGTGGAACTGACCGAGCATGATCGCGCCTGTGCCGAGCGCTTCGCCTGTGCCGATCGCGCATGGAGCACGATGCGCATCCGCAGCGCTTCCGTGCCCTGCGGGGGCCCGACCTCGACGGTCGCGGCGCCCCCTGCGCCCGCCACCTCCCGCGCGAAGAAATTCGCCCTCGGCGCCAGCCAATTCGCCAGATCCGGGGCGGCCGCTGACACGCCCAGCGCCGCGTCGGCCACCCCCGAACGCGGCGCGCCCACGAACTGCTGCATGAGCTTGACCACAAAGGCGCGGCACGTCCTCGCGTTGGCGCCGCCCCCATCGGGCGGCCACCTGCCCGGACAGTCGCGCTCGCTCCATGGCCCCCCCATCGCAGCCGTGACCGAGGGGATTGTCGCCCGCTCCGAACGCTCTGACAGAAGCCCACGACCTCCTCGGGGATGACGAGTTCGACATTGTCCCCTGTGCGCGCCGCTGGCTTCAACGTCCTCCGGGGCGCATCTTGTCCCGCTGCCGATGCCTCGGCGTGTCCAGCAGGCTTGAGGACCGCCGCCTGCCCCCCGCCGTCGCACCTCGACAGGGAGTCATTCCACTCGAAATTTGCGATCTCCTGCCGCGGTCGTCAGCCCCCTGCCCACGCCGGGGAAGGTCTCCACGTTCGCGACGACCTGCTGCGCCTGTGGTCGAACAGAGAGTCTGCCGTTCGGATCGACACGTGTATCCCGTTCATTCCACGGCAAGGCCCGCACGTATTGGTTGGGCACCGACGGCCCACGCGACTCGGCCGCCCTGGTATGCGCGTAATCGATTAAGTGCACAATTGTCGCGGACCACGGGTGACCCCGCGCGCGCGCAAGTGCCTCCTGCGCATCGCACTCATTGCCTGCGCGCGCGGCCTCACTGTGTAGATGCGCGTGCGGCCCGCGATGCCGTCCGTCGCCCGCTCCAGGTCCATGCAAGCCTGCGCCGTCACGAAGGAGGGCGCTCCCATCTTCTCGAGCACCGCGATCAGGCGGGGCCTTCACCGAGCCCACTCCTGCACCTCCAGCACGCGACGGCTGTCCTGGACAACCGCGCGGCACCTCCGCGCCAAGCGAATCCCCGCCATCGTACTGTCCCCCGACGGTGGTGGGGCCTCTGACGCGTCTTGTCGTCCGTCAGCCGAAGGCACGCCGCGGCGTCCTCCAGCCCAGCCCGTCAGGGCAGCCGTTGCACGCCATTTGGCGTTTTTGCACGGGTTCCTCGGCCACGGCCTGGTTCACGTTTCCCCTCAACGGCCGCTGTTACTTCCACGCGGGTTCCCTCGAACTCGGCCGAAGATCTCATACTCTCGTATCACCTTGCTGACCCGCCGCCGCGCGGCATCGTGGGCGCACGGCTCAAATGCCAGCATGTTCGCCCAAGCCAACATCGACCGACCGCCTCAGCCCAAATGGCCACAAGCATCGGGCATAATGAGAAGGTACACGTTCGTTTTGGCACAAGGGGCGGAATCATTCAGGAAACCTTCGGCAACCTAGAAATTCGCAGTCATGTATTAGGACTCTGTGAGGAAACCTAGAAAATCCCTCCGGACCTCTCAGGCATCCTGGAAGAAACCACCGTAACCCATAGGAGTCCGAAGGAATCCTTCTTAGAATCTTCGGACCTTCTTGAGATCCTCAGTCCAATTGCCAATCTTGGGGTGGGGGCCTACGGCGTCGCGTCGCGTCGCAGGGGGGGGCGCATGGGGCCGCACTGCGAGTTTGCATCAATAGCAACAACAAACACCACACAACAAACAACAAACGAGAATCATCCGGGCCGCTGAATCCCACTTCAGCCACCAACGCTGACACCCCTCTCCTCCGTCCAAGAGGCCTCCTACATGGGGTACAAGTACATGGGGTACACATGGGATCGCGCCGCATCGCCGATGCATCGCCGATGAAGCGGCGATGCATGGTCAACGTCGGCGATGTATCGGTGAGGTCGAGGTTGGAATATCAAGATCCTTCGACCCCATCTATTCCGACCCCATATGGGATGCATAGGCCCTAGACGTTATTTTTCGTCTCCCTTATCCCTCGTCCGTGCTCCTCCTCTGCCTTCCCCCTCTTCGCACATCCCACCTCTTCCATGCTCTATGCTCTCTCCTCCGTTCTTTTTCGGCTGTGCTTTGTGCTCCCCACCACCCCCTTTCCTCCTTCCTCCTCGTCCTCGATCTCGTCTGGTGCTCCTGCTCCTCCTCCACTCCCTGCCATCCCTCCTTCCTTTCACCCGGCTTCCTCTTCCTTCCTTCATCCATCACCCCCTCGCTCGGTTTCATTCGCCACCCCTTAGCGTCCACCTCCTTATCCTCCTCCCATTCGTCCTCATTTGTCGCCATCCTTCCGTTAAGTTAATCCCAATGCTCCTACTTCCCTCCCTTCCTCAGGATGTAGCCAAGCGTAGCCAACGCCCCTTGCGGATAAAGCGCTTGCCTGAAGAATCACGTGACAGGCCGCCCACCAAACGAAACGACACACTCCTGCTGGATACGGTGAGGTGAGACGTCCATCTAGGGAATTACATGCTGGGTTGGCTGTACGGAAAGACACGCAGGCCTCCCCTCGTGCTTCAAAAAGAAACAACGACGAACTGCCCAACCTCCTGATGACAACGACCCTTGGACCCCTGGGAGCCGCAATCAGCCCCGAACTGGCCCAGCCGTGAGCCAGTTGTCGGGCCGACGACTCTTGGCTTCAGACTCTATCGATCTCAGGGAGTAGGAATGATGCCCCCCCGAAGGGTGGATCATAATCTGGCCCGGCCTTGGCGGCGTAGCAAGGGTGCTGACGATCATCTCCGTAGATAGGGGGCCAGTGGGGGAGTGTCCTGCCGAGGCC
>CAUYUJ010014477.1:125408-127908 GCA_963575745.1 Prorocentrum cordatum
GCTGAAATCACCCCCCCTCATCAGCGCCCTCCCCTACTCCGCTCCTGCCCTCTCCTTCGTCCTCCTCTTCCTCCTCGTCCTCCACCTCCTCCACCTCTCCTCCTCCTCCTCCACATCCACCTCCTCCTCCTCCTCCTCCTCCTCCTCCTTCCCCTCCTCCTCCGAGAGCTTGCTGGAGAACTCCTCGCCCGGCAGCCCTGCGGCCTTCAGGACCTCCACCACCTCTCGAGGGCAAGGGGCAGCGGCCGGCGCGCCCACGTGGGCGCGGTGGCCATCCTTCTACTTCGCCTCCTCATTTCTTCTCCTCCTCCTCCTCCTCCTCCTCCTCCTATTCATTTTCCTCTCCTCCCGGTTCCTCCCTCTCCTCTATTATCATGCCGCTCCTCCTCATCCTTCTTTTTCCTCTCATTTCTTTCCATCCTCCTGCTCACCCTCCTCCTCTCTCATCCTCCTCCTCCTCCTCCTCCTCCATTCTGCTGTCCTTGTCCTCCTCCTCCTCCTCTTCCTCATACAATTACTCCCCACCTCTCCCACCACTTTCATCTCAACCTCCTTGTCCCCTCTCTCCTCCGCTCTCTCTCCCCCTCTCTCCTCCCTTTTCTGCCCATATTCCGTCCCTGCGCCTTCAATCTCCTCATCCTCTCCTCTTCCTTCTCTCTTCTCCTCTTCGCCTCCTGCTCTCCTCCTCCTCTCCTCCTCCTTCCTCCTTCACCTGTCATCCCCTGCTTCTCTTCCTCTCATCCTTTCTCTCCCCTCCCCTCCTCCCTACTTTCATCTGTTCTGCTCCTCGCCTGCCAATCCTCTGTTCCTCCTTCTCGTCGCTCCTCCTCATCCTGTTCCACCTCCTGCGTCCTCCCCTCCTCCTCCTTCTCCCGTCCTCATACTCCTCCTCTCCTCCTCCTCCTCCTCCCCTTCCTCCTACCTGCGCCCTCCTCACCTGCTCCCTGATTCCCCTCCTTCCCTGCTCTCCGCCTCCCTACTCCGCCTCCTCCTCCTCCTCCACTCTCTCCTCCTCCTCCTCCTCCGCATCCTCCTCCTCCACCTCTTCCTTCCCTCCTCCTCGTCCTCCTTCTAGGGTATTGTTCTTAGTCTGAGCATTCATATTTTTTCTTAGAATAATGTTTATGTGTATCAGTCCTTTGTTTATTATAGTGTTGGTCGTCTTCTTAGTATGGTTATGTGTGTTCGGCGTCGTCCTCCTCCTGCCTCCTCCTCCTCCTCCTCCTCCTCCGCCTCCTCTTCCTGCTCTTCCTCCTCTTTCTCCTCTTCCTCCTCTTTCTCCTCTTCCTCCTCTTCCTCCTCTTCCTCCTCTTCCTCCTCTTCCTCCTTCTCCTCCTCCTCCTCCTCCTTCCTCCTCCTCCTTCTCCTCTTCCTCCTCCTCCTTCTCCGCCGCCGCCACCGCCACCGCCTCCGCCTGCGCCTCCGCCTCCGCCTCCGCCTCCTTCTCCTCCTCCTCCTCCACTCCTCCTCCTCCTCCTCCGCCGCCGCCGCCGCCCTCCGCCTCCGCCTCCTCCTCCTCCTCATCCCCATCTCCCCTCCTCCTCGCTGCTCCCTGCTCCCTCCTCCTTCATCCTTCCTCCCTCCTCCACCCTCCCTCCTCCCTCCCCCTCCTCCTCCTTTTCCTCTCTCTTTCCTCCTCTTTTCCTCTCTCCTCCTCCTCCTCCTCCTTTTCCCTCCTCCTTTCTCCCTCTCTCCCATCCTCCGCCGCTCCCATTATCCCTCCTTAATTCTCCTCATCTCCTTCTCCTCCTCTCCTCCTCCTCCCCTGCTCTTCCTCCTTCTCTCTTGTCGTCCTCCTCCTCCTCCTCCTCCTCCTCCTCCTCCTCCCTTTTCTGCTCCTCTTTCTCCTCCCTCCGCCGCCCCTCCTCATCACCATCGCCTCCTCCTCTTCCTCCTCCTCATCATCACCATCAGCAGCATCATCATCGTCATCCCCTCCTCTACAAATAAATCATGTGAATGCTACTCTCCCTCCTCCCCTGAAGTTGTCTGGAATATCTCCCGCCCAGGATTTCAAAATTGATGTTTGTCAATGACATTATACATGATCGGTGTTTGAGACTTGGGTTCCGCTGCAGCGTGGGCCTAGTGTGCGGATCGGCGCGTTGCTCCCGTCGTTCAGAATTTCGCTCTCGCCCCGGCGCGGGCCACTTTTCTGGATCCGAGTCTTGCTTCATCTTGTTTCCCCCCCCAGCATGTCCCCTCATCCGCCTTCTCCTGGTCCTCCTGTTCCTCCCGCTCCTTCCACTCCAGTTCCTGCTGCTGCCTTTCATTTCGCCATAGCTCTGACCAATTTTCTGAATCCGAATCCTTCTCATCGTTGCCGCCCCACTCATTCCCCCTCCTCCGTCTTCCCCTGGTCCTAAAATCCCTCCCGATCCTTCCGCATTAGTTCCTGCTGCTGCTGATCGTCCTCATCCTTTTCCTCCCTCTCATCCTCCATCCCACCCGCCACCTCCTCCTCCTGTGCACGCATCTCCTCGTGTTCGATTGCGAATAG
>CAUYUJ010014477.1:132908-160822 GCA_963575745.1 Prorocentrum cordatum
ACACACACACACATACACACACAAACACACACACACACATCGAATCTGGGCCCATCCTGGGCCCTCGACCGGTGCCGGCGCACGGCCGAAGCCCTCCAAGGGAGGCGGGGATCGAGGAGGACACAGCGTCCGAGCGATGCCAAGTCAAAATCCTTGTCCTGGCACCGCCCGACGGGTGCACAGCCACCACGCCTGGGGGCCGACAGCCCCTCGTCGGCGCACGGCGCCGGGCCCCCCTGCTGCCTTGCCTGTCCTCCTCCTGCCTCCCCTCCCTCCCCTCCTCCGCCTCCTCCACCTCCTCCCCCTCCGCCTCCACCTCCTCCTGCGACCTCCTCCTACTCCTATCCGCCTACCTCATCCGTCCTCCTCCTCTCCTCATCCCTCCGCCCCGCTCCTCCTCCTCCTCTCCTCCTCGCCGCACTCCCTCCTCCTGTCTCCTCCTCCTCCTCCTCTTTCTCTCTCCCCTCATCTCCTACTCTTTCCTCCTCCCTCCTCTCCTCCTCTCCTTCTGCTCCTCCCCCATCCTTCTTCCCCTCCTCCTCCCCTCCTCTTTATCCTCCTACGCCGCCTCATCCTCCTCCCCTCCTCCTCCTCTTCTCCTTCGCTCCTCCTCCGCCCTTACCATCCTCCTCCCCTCCCTGCTCCTCCGCCTCTCCTCCTCCTCCTCCTCTCCTCCCCTCCTCTCTCCTTAGCTCCTCCTCCTCCTCCTCACCCTCTTGCCCAATCCTCCTCCCCATCCCCCTCCTCATCCTCCTCTCCTCCCCCCTCTCCTCCTCCTCCTCCCCTCCTCTCCTCTCCCCCTCCTCCTCTCCTCCTCCCTCCTCTCTCTCCTCCTCCTATCATCTCTCCTACTCTCCTCCTGCCCTACTTCCCATCCTTCTCCTCCCCTCTCACTCCCTCCTCTTATCTCCTCCTCCTACTCCTCCTCCTCCTCTCGTCTCCTCCTCCTCCTATTCCTCCTTAGATCCTCCTCCTCCTTTCCCATCATCCTCCCCTCACTCTCATCATCATCCTCCTCAATCATCCTCCTCCTCCTCTCTCCTCCTCCCTCCTCCTATCTCCTCCTTCGACTCCTCCTCCTCCTCCTCTTCCCCATCTCATCCCCCTCCCCCTCCTCCTCCTCCCCCTCCTCCTCCTCCTCCTCCTCCTTCTCCTCGAAGCCCCGCCACCTCCTGCGGAGCATGGGAACCCCGTGGGGGGGAGGCAGCCCACGCAGGCCTGAGCCGGATCGAATCGCGAAGCCGGATCGGCTCGCCGGCGGACCGCCCCGAATCGGATAGCAACCAGATCGCCGCGCCAAGCTCTGGCTGGCCCCAGCCGATGCCAATACACCGAGCCGAAGCGAGTCGACCCGGCATCGCGGCCCCGACCGAGGCATCGAATCGCGTCGAATCGGACGGTGGTCGGTCCCGGCGCAAGGTCATCGGCGAGCGAGCGCTGCATGCGCTGCTCGTGCGTGGACCCGCGGGGGGGGGAGGCGCGCCCCCCGCCCGCGGCGCAAGGTCTACCGCAGGATCAGACGGCACCTGATCGGGAAATCGGGCACAGCCGGAACCTGCGTCGGACCTGGCTGCCTCGGCACGGAGTCGGAATCGAATCGCATCGGCTGCGCCGCAGTGCACAGCTGCTAGGGGGAAAACAAACCTACCTCGCTTTTGACCACCCTCGCTTCCAAGAGATACCAAGCGATGCCAAACTACGGCCTGTACTGGTCAGGCCGCCTGACGAGGAGGCGCGTGGTATGACTCGGTCTTGCGAAAGCGGGGTAGGTAATTCACGCTCTGAGCTGCGTCTCGCACACATCGGCCCGCACCGGATCGTGGGAGCAGGGAAATCGAACCGGGTCGTGCCGGCCAAAATCGACACCGAGACGGATCGGATCGAGAAGCACCCTACCTTGATAGCCTGGCCTTCCGTGGCCTGGCGTGGGGTCTCTGGGCTACGTTTAGGTCGGGCATGTCCCCCTACAGGCGGATCTTGGGCGAATCATGAAAAGATAGTGAAAACATAATCAAACAATCCTCGAACATAGTTTGAAACAAATGGTCCCCTGACTATTTCCCAACCATCCTGTGGTGCTTGCTGGGTCCTCGTTTTGGAGGAGACGGTCCCCGCGTCTCCTTCCTTCTCCTCCCCCTCCACCCTCCTCCTTCCCCCTTGCGTTTCACCCACCCAGTACAGCGTTTCGTGGCCCCATAGGGAGCTCCACCGAAGGCCCCAGTGCCACCGCCCGCATGCGTCACCCACGCCCATTCCGAGACACCACTCACGCGGTACGTGGCCACATAGGGAGCTCCACCGAAGGCGCCAGTGCCACCGCCCGCATGCGTCACCCACACCCATTTCGGAATACCCCTCACGCGTTACGTGGCCCCATAGGGGGCTCCACCGAAGGCACCAGTGCCACCGCCCGCATGCGTCACCCACACCCATTTCGTCACACACCTCACGCGTTTCGTGGCCCCATAGGGAGCTCCACCGAAGGCCCCTGTGCCACCGACCGCATGCGTCACCCACACCCATTTCGGAACACCCCTCACACGTTTCGTAGCCCCATAAGGAGGGAGCTCCAACGAAGACCCCGGTGCCACCGCCCGCATGCGTCACCCACGCCCATTCCGAGACACCCCTCACGCGTTACGTGGCCCCATAGGGAGCTCCACCGAAGGCGCCAATGCCACCGCCCGCATGCGTCACCCACACCCATTCCGGAACACCCCTCACGCGTTACGTGGCCCCATAGGGAGGGAGCTCCACCGAAGGCACCAGCGCCACCGCCCGCATGCGTCACCCACGCACGTTTCGGCACACGCCTCACGCGTTTCGTGGCCCCTTTGGGAGCTTTACCGAGTGCCACAGTGCCACCGTCCGCATGCGTCACCCACACCCATTTCGGCAGACCTCTCACACGTTTCGTGGCCCCATCTGGAGCTCCAACGAAGACCCCGGTGCCACCGCCCGCATGCGTCACCCACGCCCATTCCAGCACACCTCTCACGCGTTACGTGGCCCCATAGGGAGCTCCACCGAAGGCGCCAGTGCCACCGCCCGCATGCGTCACCCACACCCGTTCTGGAACACCCCTCACACGTTACGTGGCCCCATAGGGAGGGAGCTCCACCGAAGGCACCGGTGCCACCGCCCACATGCGTCACCCACGCACGTTTCGGCACACCCCTCACGCGCTACGTGTCCCCTTTGGGAGCTCCACCGAAGGCCCCGCCAGCATGCCCCCACCGCACCCATTTCGGCACGGCCCCAGTGGCTGCGTTCGCATGCGCCCACCGCACCTATTTCGGCACACCTCTCACGCGTTTCGTGGCCCCATGGGGAATTCCACCGACGGCACATGTGGCTGCTTTCGCATGGGCCCAGCGGACAAATTTTGGCACACTCCTCACACGTTTCGTGGCTCTACAAGGAGCTCCTCCGAATGCGATGCATACAACGACGGTGCTCACAACTGCATGTGGTTGGGTCTTTCGCCAGGCTAATTTCTCAACCGCATGTTTGCTTATTCCTCCTGTACAGAGAACACGCACTACTTAAGGCTACGTTGGGTGGGGGGCTTATTCTTGCCCAGCAGCGGGAGGAAAGGTCGCTTCCCCGTTCGCGCCAGATGCGGCAAGATCAATCAGCCTCGAATCGAGAAATCGGATTGAATCGGCAGGTGCATGGGATTGGGCTGTACAAGCACGGAGTCGGAACCGAACTGGATCGGCTGGCGCCAAGCTGTACGACAGCGCCATGCAAACATCGGGCCGCATCGGATCGTCGGGACAGCGGCATCGAATCGGATCGAGCCGGCCGAAAAACAGATATCGAATGGGATCGGATCCAAGTGAACCCTGTGGCGAGCGGGGGGGGAAACGCTTCGAAAGAGTCTCACCATCTCACGGAGGGGGAGGAGGAGGAGGAGGAGGAGGAGGAGGAGGAGGAGGAGGAGGAGGAGGAGGCAGGAGGAGGAGGAGGAGTCCTTCTCCTCCTCTTCCTTTCCTCACTCTGTCTCCTGCCTCCCTCCCTCCCCCTGTCCCTCCCCCCCCTCCCACCCCCCTTACCTCTCAGGGGAGCGAGGGCGGCAGCGGGGGCGGGGGCCGGGGACGTGGGCACACAGGGCGGCGCGGCACGGCCGGGGAGCGGTGCTCACGGCGACGGCCCGCGAGGCTCTGCAGTCGGGAGCTGCCAAGAGGGGGGTGTCCAAGAGGGGGGGGGTGCAAATCATGGCTGGCGACACGTGCGCGGACCGGCGGGGGGGCCAGGCACGTAATGAAATAAGAAGGGGCGCCATGAAATCTACGGAAATATCATGACCCCCGCCATGAATCCCCCCCCCCAGTCATCACCCCCCTCTCTTCCGCCCCCGATGCAAGCGAGGGGGCCTGCACCTCCCCGTGGACATGCGTGCTTGCCTCCCCCCCGAGGGAAACTCCCAGGAAACGTCCGCTCGGAGGACAAGGCCCCCCTACCACGGCCTTTCCCTCGCTTTCCGCTCTGTGGGGACTCCTGGGATCGGGTCGGGCGAAAGGGGGGATAGCCAAGGGGGGGGGTGAGAATCGGCTCACGTAGCTGACTTTCCCGGCGCCTCCCGGCGCCGGGAGAGGCGCCCATGCATCGAGGAATGGGCCCCTCGCTGGGGCCGAAACCAGCTGCATGCAGCAGATTTCGTAGCCCCCCCGTTTCCCAATCCCCCCCTCTCGCCCGGCCCGATGGGAGGCCCTCGGCGCCCCCGCTGGATTCGCCTCGGAGTCCTGGTCGGAGCGTGCCCCCTGGGAGAGGTCCGGGGAGGAGCGGCATCGGTGCTTCCCCACCCACGCCCACAACTCCTGGAGTCCTGCCCCGGGTCCCTGCAGAGCGGGGGGCCCGGATGGTTGGCCCCCCGCGGGGAGGCGGGGAGGTGTCCAAGCCTAGAGGCCTCCTAGATGGGGTCGGAGCAGATGGGGTCGGAGGACCGCGCCGCATCGCCGATACATCGGCGATACATCGGCGATGCATGGGAGATGCATCGGCGATGCACCGGCGATGCACCGTCGGCGTCGGCGATGAATCGGCGACGTCGACGTGAAGCGAATCGGGCCCCACATCGAGCCGACGCGGCGATACATCTGCGATGCAGCGCGATCCTCCGACCCCAGCTACTCCGGCCCCATCGGGAGCGGCCAAGAGGGTGGTGTCCAAGAGGGGGGGTGCAAATCATGACCGGCGGCATGTGCGCGGCCCGGCGGGGGGGCCAGGGACGTAATGAAATAGGAAGGGGCGCCATGAAATCTGGGGAAATATCATGGCCCCCGCCATGATATCCACCCCCCCCCAGTCATCACCCCCCTCTTTTCCACCCCCGATGCCCCACCTAGGAGGCCTAGAACGTCCGCCTCTCCTCGGGGTCCGGGGGCACGGCTCCGAGCCGGCGGCGCCGAGCACGCGCGTGCTGGCTGCAGAAGGAGCGGTGGGGTGCCGGTTGAGCTCCGCAGGCCTTTGCCCCCTCGCGCAAAGGCTCCAGCAGGTTCCGCACGGCTCTGCACAAGGCCTGCACCTTCGACTCCTCGACGGGCCAGTTGGCCCCTACCCGACCAGCGCACCAGAAAGTCTGGTCGATCTCCTTGCAAGCGGACAGCTTTGTGTTCCCGCAGTTGATCTGGATAGGCTTGCAGTCGCAGACGTCGGTAGCCAACTTCTCGACAGCCTCCTCCCATGTGGCCGAAAATAGCAGCACTTGTCTGTCCGGCCGGATCTGGGACATTATGAGTCTCACCTGGTCCTCGAAACCGTGGCTCAATAACTCATCGGCCTCATCCAACACCACGTAGGTGGCACGCCGGAGATTGGTCCAGCGCTTGTTCAGCATTCGTATTAACCTCCCTGGCGTTGCCACCACCACGTCCACCCGCTGCAAGGCATCCGCCTTCTGCTTCTCCTGAGGAGGAGGAGGAGGAGGAGAAGAATGAGGAGGATCCGCGCGTCGCAGGAGGGCCGAGTCGAACCACGACCCCCCAGAGCGCCCGCGCGCGCGCACGCGCCGCGGGCCGAGAGAAGGAGGAGGAGTAGGCATGCGAACAGATCCGGCTCCAACGGTGCTGGTGCGGCGCGACAGGGACGTATCGTAATCCGACACGACATGGCCCTCCATCCCACTCGATCCGCCCTCACCCTGAATGGCACACATAGGGTGGGACTGGATCAGGGGGAAATGGACATCGTGCTGGAATCCGGGACACATCCTCGATAGATCGGCACTGGGCCCCCGATCTCGACACCGCGCGATGCTGGGCGGGATGTGCTGTCATGCCCCATCGCCGATGCGCCCCCCTGGAGCCCATCCACCCTGACGCTGCGCCGTGGCCTTCGAGTCGTGACTCGGCTCGCTGGCGGCCGTCCGGGACGACCCAGCATCCCCCGAACGCCCTCGGCGAGACACCGACGCTGGAGAGCATCCCGAGGCCGGAACACCGCTGAGAGCCGACCAACACGTCAGAACGCCAACTCCCCCTGCACTCGTTCCCCCTTGCGGTGCCCCTGACATTTCCTGGCATCCAGCGCCGAACCACAGAAACCACGCTGTGGAAACGAACAGCCGGACCTCCCGACCCTGGAGGAACATCCTTGGACGCCTCGCGAGGCAACTTGAGACCCGATCTGCATCGGATCCACGTCGGATTTACGTGGGTTTCACGTCGAACTACTTCGAAATTACGTGGGACTGACGCCAGAGCATCGCCGCGCGAGCGTCGATCCGTAGCTTACGGAGCTGACGTGTGGACTAGATGATACAACTATCAAGCGCCGCGCGAGGCCTCCAGGATTTTCCTCATAGCATGAGAGCCCAACATCGAATCGATAAAACGATCGGCGATCGAAATGAGTCGGATCGGCAGAAATCGGCAGCCGAGTCGGGAGAAGTCAACTCGGCAGACATCGGCAGGCCAGTAGGCCCAGCAAGCCTCTGATGAGGAATCGGCATCCACATCGGAATCCGAAGTCGACTCGAACCGGAACCGGAAATCATCGAAATCGGATCGAACCGACTCGGAGGAGCCGAGATGAGCCCTGCATAACTCGGAAACAGGAACACATACATTACCAGTGGCGGGTTGCTTTTTCAATCCCAAGACTTTGTGAGGGTCGGGGACGACGTCGGGGTGGTGTGGTGTATACTTTTCCCCCGCTTTCCCAATGGAAACAACGAAACAAATGTATACACCAGGGTCCCGTATGCACCAGGATCCGCGTTCCTGTGCGAATTTCAGCGCAGGGTCGGGCAAAGCGTCGGTGTGTAGAGCTCGTTTCTCCCCGACAACGCCCTCACCCTGGCGCCCCCTGCGAGGGGGGTCAGGAGAAACAAATCAGAAACAAAAGATACAAGCATCAGAAACTCATAACTTAGAAACTAATGCAAACATCAGAAATTCAAAATTTCGAAACTATCGTAAATAAAGCATGCAAACATCAGAAATTCAAAACGTAGGAAATCATCGATCCCAGGCGCCATGCAGCATAGCGCCCTCGCCCTGGCGCAAGACCTCTCGAGCCGAAGGGAGCCGCCGGTACCCCAGCGCCCGAAGGCGCGGCCCGCGCCCAGCGAGGGGCTCTTTCCGCCGCGGCTCACGGCGCGGGGAGGCGCCCCACGGCAGCGACCCCGCGGACGTGCCGCAGCGGATGTCTGCGTGGACTTCAAGGCTGCCGACCTGCCAAACCACCCCAACCCAACCCGAAGACCCCGATTTCGGGTCGGGGGGGGTAATTATGGGCTTCATATGTGCCTTTTCCCATGTTCCCGGGGTATGGGCTTCATATGCGTTTTTCCAGGATGTTCCCCGACCACCCCCCCCGCTGGAGATGGACCGCCAATCGGGGCCTTCGGGTTGGGTTGGGGTGGCTTGGTGGGCGGTGGAACGCAGAATCCCGCAACGGGGAGCGAACAACGAAGCGAATGTCACGTGGATGTTCTGTAGTCTTCGTTCCTGATTGGAAAAATTCGCGCGAAATTCACTTCGAAATCCGGGACGAAATTCTCCAGGACAGTCCAGGCCCATCCGTTTGTTGTTCGAACGAAATCCGCCACGGCTGCCGCGCAGCCGTCCGATCTCCTCCGATTGGGTTCGGATTGGCCTGACGGGAGCCATCAATGAACATGACGATATCCCATCCGAAATTTGACGCGAACTCCCGCTGCAAACATCCCACCCAAACCGGACCGTCAACATCCAGGACGTGCTCGTCAAAAAAAAGCGTCGGCAACCCCGATTTCCAGCCTACTCGAGTCTTATACGTCTCCGACTAGTGACTCCTGCGTGCCCTCCGAGCGGACCCCTGGGGAGAACCCGACTGGAAGCCTCCCAATGAGAGTCCGAGCAGACGGGATCGGAGGATCGCACCGCATTTCCGACTCACTCATCGCCGACGCATCGCTGATGCGTCGGCGATGCATCGGGGCCATCGGCGTGGCGAAAGCTGGACACCACATCGAACCGCCCCGCCGATGCATCGGCGATGCGGCGCGATCCTCCAGCCCCATATGCCGGGACCACATCTTGGAGGACTGGACCGAGGGTACCACGACAAGCGGGTTGGTCGCCGAAAAGGGCCGCACGACGGCGGATCACCTGCCCCCTCCTGCTCCAGAGATAGTCAGGCCTCGGTGAGCGGATCGCGCCACGCGCCAGGGGTGGCGCCAAAGGCGACCAGCGCAGATCCAAGAAATCCGCGCGGAACTCCGACAGTTTTTGTGTACACGATTCGTTCTTCGAGTGGTATAATCGGCCCCCCTAGCCCCACAAAACATGACTGCCCATGGTGGACATGCATGCGTTGGCAGCTCTCTGTCGCTCTGTCATGATGAGCCTCGTCTGCATCACAAAGCGAGGGGGGGGCTGGGAAGGGGCATGCCATTCCTTGACAAGAATCTTACCGTACCCCGATTTACGGCCGCCGCCGTTGCCGCGGTGACCTTCGAACAGCGGCCCGGAGATTTGGTCCATGGTCGGACATCACGCAACGAGGAGAGCCGTGTGCAGGAGCAGGAGGTGCCGCCAGTTTCGATTCCGCCCGAGGGGCACGCCAACTGTAGACTTAGGTCGGGCGTGTCCCCTACAGGCGGAGCTTGAAGGAAAGACAGAAATGCGCAGCAACAAATGCAAAAAGAACAGCAACAATGCTACACAAAATCGTCGCCCCCAGACCATTTTTGGACCATTTTTGATCTTTCCGTCCTGTCGAGGGACCTTGGGCGCCCGAATTATCCGGGGTAACTCGGGTCCGGGGTAACTCGGGTTCGAATTCCCGAAATAGGAACCCGAGTTAGCCCTGACCTGAGTTACCCCTGATGATGTGGGGCTCTGTGGACGCCCGAATTATCCGGGGTAACCCGGGTCCGGGGTAACTCGGGTTCGGATTCCCGAAAAACGAACCCGAGTTAACCCTGACCCGAGTTACCCCTGCCTGATGATTCGGGGCTCTGAGGACCTGCAGCGATCCTGGCCAGGCCCGGCCCGGGCCCGAGATCGGCCGGGCCGGGACCGGCGCGGACGTGCACTGCAGCCCTCTCGTTGTCCGGTCGCTCCCGCCCGTGCCAGCGCCACTCTCGGCTCCCGGCGTCCGGATCTCCCCTCCGTCCTCTCCCGCCTCCCCATCCTGCTTCTCAACTTCCTCCTCCTCCTCCTCCTCGTCTTCCTCCTCGTCCTTCTCCTTCTCCTCCTCCGCCTCCTCCTCTTCCTGATTATGATCCCCTCCTCCCGCCTCCCCCCCCTCGGTCGCTCGCTCGCTCGCCACTGGAAGGCCAGAGGCCCCTGCAAGTGGGAAGAGAGGAGGGCGAAGACAGCATCCCCCATCATGCACGTGCAGAGGAGAGAGGAGGAAGGGGTGAAACGAGGGTTAAGTGGCTCTTCTCCTCCTCCTCCTCCTCCTCCTCCTCCTCCTCCTCCTCCTCTGGCCACCGAGCCTGTGTGTCATGAACCCAAGCCCTGCCACTGCCTCGACGACGACGGGGGCGGCGGCGACACCCCTGGCAGCAGTGGATTGAGCGGGCGGCGCCTGAAGCAAGTCTTCTTCCTAGAAATCCCAGGGCCGGCTCTCCTCCCCTTCGCCGAAGGGGGCGCCCGAATCTGAGCCCAGCCCTTCGGGGCTCGCACTCTGGCCGCGTAAGAATATTGGAGGGGCCCAGCTCAGCGCGGGACGTTCGACGTCTTCTCTGGACGGGCGGGTTCCGATCAGCCGCCAGGCACGGGCGCCTTCCGGGGCTGCTGGCTGGGAAGCTCGAAGACTGCACCGCCGTCCTCGCCGGGGCGGTCGGCGCCGGAGCCGGAAGCCTGCAGTGTGCTGCCGTAGTCGGCCGCGCCCGCCTCGTCGCCCTGCTTCGCAGGCCACACGCCCCTCTTCGTGAAGCCGTGCAGGGCGAGCATGCACACGGAGGTGCCCAGGCAGAGGACGACGTAGGCGGTCATCAGCTCGAGCTGGCTCTCGTGATCGTGGGCGAAGATCGGCGACTCCGAAGAGCGTGGTCTGCAAGGGTTGTGGTTTGCAACCGGCGCCCTGGGAGTCACCCAGGAGAGCGGCCGGAGACCTCGATAGAGTTCTCCGCCGCGCCTCAAGGAGGCCCGACGATGGTAACGTCGTGCCCCCGAGGCCCCCACGGCGCTGGTCCCAAACCACACCCTGGCGTGACCACACCCTTTGCAGTTGCCGAGAGGAGGCCACCGAGCAGGAACCCGAGCGAGCCTCCGGCCTCCCACATCGTGTTCCAGATGCCGTTGACCGCGTCCTTGGCCTTGCCCTCCTCGTGCTCGATGGCGTCGGCGAGCAGGAGGGCCGACGGGGTGTGGGTAAGTCCGAGACAGACGCCGTAGAAGGTCAGAGCGATGTTCGATGATCCTCAGAACGTGTGTTAGCGCCAGCGTGAGTTGGTCCATCAAGACCCTTCAATACGACGCAGGCGATGTATGATCTCGCGGTGGAGCTGAACAGGGTAATCACACATTGGGCTAACCCACGTCCTGAGAATCATCGAGATGTACAGAATCATGAGCTTCTGGTCCTCTGGGAACTCGTACGCGGCGACGACCAGCACGCAATAGGCCGAGATGCCCAGCGCGGTGAGCCAGAATGCGCTGAAGACGATCCGGCAGTCGTGCATGGCTACCCATGCTCGCCCGACCAGGGCTGCGGATACAATGTAGGCAAGCGCGATGATTAGAAAGAGCTGGCCAATCATCATTGGATCAAAGTTCCAGCGATGGTCTGCGTGGAACGGCAGGATCTCCTCGACTGACCCCTTCACGACGGCCGACGTCGTGATCAGGATGACCGCCAGTCCCATTCGCCTGCTGGTGAGCAAGAGCGTCAACCTTCTCCAACTGGTCTGCGACTGGAAGGGCGTCCGTGGAGTGGTAATGTACGAATGTTCGTCGGGAGAGCGCTCAGCCGCAGTCAGGCTGAGCGTGACGACGAGTAGGAGAATCTGGTTTAGCAACGAGGCCACGGCGAGAAACGAAAATACAGAACGCTGGCCGAAGTGATGGAAGACCCACGCGCCCATTGACGAACCCAGAACCTCCGCGATGTTCAGAGCGATGGACGCCATGGTCATGGAGAAGATCTGCTGGGTGCCCTCGAAAACCTCGACGTTCAACAGGAAGGAGTAGAAGAAAATGAACGAGCCGGCAAACCCCTGAACGAAGCGGCAAGACGTGTGCATCATCAGGCGCGGGCTCATGGCCTGGAAAGCGAGCGTCACGGTGCCGAAGCCGAGCCCAATCATCAGGTACACGAGCCACCGCCGAGCGCTCACGAGGCTGGTCATGGTCTCGTGGCCTTCACCTTTCAGCAGCAAGAATATTTGGTACGCGGTAATCAGGGTGCAGCCCAGGAACCCCGTCCAGTAGTACACGCCGATGGCCGTTGCGATCTCGAACGTGCCGTGGCCCCTGTCCTCCAGCACGGATGGGAGGAACGCCAGGGGCATGCTGTACTGGAGAATGTCCACGGTGATGCACAGCGAGATTGACGTCGCGATGAATATGCACTGCGGCCAAGTATGTTTGCGATTGACTGGCAGAGCCTCTGCATTCTCGGCCTCGCAGATGCACCCGCAGCAAGCTGGATCCATTGTAATTGTGGATTACGTTGGGTCTACATTGCCATTGTTTCAGTCTGGAGCCAGCACGGCTACGTGGGAGGAGGATGAGGACGTTTGGGGAGGACGGGGAGGTAGATGAGGGGAGGAAGAGGAGGAGAGGGTGAGGTTGAAAAGGAGGGGGGGGGACGGGCGAGGCGAAAGGGGAGGATATGAGAGACTGGGTAGGAGGGGGATGCGAGGGGAGTAGGGCGAGAAGGGAAGGAGGCCACGGCAGGAGGGGGAGGAGAAGGGAATAGGAAGTATGTACTGCGTCCGACACCGTACTTTGGTACTGAGTAGAGTGCCTTCGGATCCATGAGTCCAAATATATATATATATATATATATATATATATATATATATCCGACGGGTACGTTCGTCGGCAGTTCGCGAGGCTTGCAGGCAAACATGGAAACAACCGAAGCAGGCGTCGATGTTTCAGACTCAATGGCAGTGGTAGGCCAAGGAGTAAATTGTCATCCTCTACTCTCCCCTCCTCCATTCCAAGCTGCTTCTCGCATTCTCTACCCAAGAAACCCGTTTGCACACCAACAGACTCGTGCTCTGTTCCACCCTACCCAAGGAATCCCAAATCATCCATTTTCATACTGCACCTAGAAATCCAATGGCAGGCGCAAAGCATGCATTGGCATACCCTCGATCGTGGAGAGGCAAAGTGGGAGGAGGGTGCCCACACCAATTCCTAGACGTCTGGTAAGAAGTCTAAAGCAAGCCTACCTGGATACCATGCGGTAGTTTAGCCACGACGTCCCAAGATGCCCCGAAACAGCCCAACACGGCCCGAAAGGTCCCAAGAGGGATCCAAGACGGCCCAAAGACGGCCCCAGAGGGCCCAATCCATACGGCTGAACACTGCTCCAAAGTGGACACCGGACGGCCCAAAGCGACGCCCCAGACGGCCTCCGCAGGCGTTAAACGGCCCAAGAGCGTCACAAGGTATTCACAAAGAACCCCAAGAAGGCCCAAAAGCGCCCCGAAATGATCCCTCAAAGGCCGCAAATCCGTTGTGAGGTTTGCTCGATGTTCTACAGTGGCCGCCAGAAGGCCCCCAGGACGCCCCAAGAGAGACCCCCGAGAGACATCCCAAGAGACTCCGAGAGGCACCCAAGAAGACTCTGGCCCATGGGGGCGCCTGGAGCTCTCCAAAGGATACCACGGTCCCCCCAGAAGGGGAGCTCCCTGGAGCCTCGTTCCTGGATGGGCTGTTGGGGGCACGCGAAGCTTTAAGAATTCAGACTCCTTCCTGTTACGCTGTTGAACAGGCGCGGACGCGAGGCTTGAAGCAGGCATCTGTGTACAAGAAGACTGCCGACCCCCGTTTGCCCGGGGTGAGGGGGCGTGTGAGATGAGTGCTTGTCCCCCTCTCCCTGTCCCCCTCCCCCAGGTTCCAAAATCTGGTTCACGGAGGGGATCTGGGACATTTGGCGTACCCCCAGAGACCCCGGAGCTTCCAAGTCTGCCTTCCGTGGCCTCGAAACCGTTCCAAGACGATCCCGAATCGCCGAACGATTGGCCCACGACGCCTACTTCGAGACGTCCCAAGAGAGGTCCAAAGAGCCTTCCCAAGATGGCCCCGAGAGGCAACCAACCATGTTTCTCCTAAGGTTTGTCATTGTGCTTGGGGTTATCGTCTTCTCGAACTTCCGACGCTCCAAGACGGAACAAGAGGCCCCGCAGACCGTGCCCAAGACGCTCTGACAAGGGGCCGAGGACGGCCCAAGAGGGTTCCAAGACGGCCCACAGTAGGGCCCAAGATGGCCAAATATCGCTCCAAGAATGCCCCACAAAAAAGCCAAGAGGAAGAGCACGAACCGATAACCCGAACCGCCAAAAGCGATTACCGAACCCTCGGTGCTACTCATAGCACCGAGACCCCAACTTAATTCTGGACAGGGACATACCACCGAAATGACACACTCACCACAATCCCCGGCCGGGTTGTCGGGTTCGGGTGGGCGCCGCCCTCGAGGCCCTGCAGAGAGACCCAAGAAGGGCCAAGGGGCCCCCAAGAGGCCCCCAATTCCAGAAGCACTCCCAAGAGGGCCCCAAGAGCTGACATTCATTGATTTCCTTTAGGTTTTGGAGAGATTTGGGCGCTCCCCCCTTTCCGGCTTCCCGACGCCTCAAGACGGCCCAAGAGGTCCCCAAGATCACCCCAAGAGGGTCAGGGTCCAAGAGGGCCCCAAGAGAGCCCCGAGACGGCCCAAGAGGGCTCCAGGACCGCCCAAGACGACTCCAAAACGGCCCAAGAAGGCACCAAGAGAGGCCCCAGAGAGGGAACACGAAACAACATTTCGAGCCCTCTGCCAGAAGCAGCCCCCAGGAGGTCCCCAGAGGTCCTTAAGGGGCCTCAAGAGGCCCCCAACAGGCGGTCAGGCGGCCGCCAAGAGCCCCAAAAAGGCTCAAGGTTAAGACGTTCCCGAAAGCCTCGGAGAACTCCCAAGAGCTTCCTGTGCACTGCCTCCCGGTGCGCGAAAATAGGCGGGCGGAATGAGCGGAGCGATTAAATAACACCCCGTGATATGTTAGAGCACCACATAAATGAATGTATTCCTGGGGGGGGGAGGGGGCGGGATCGCGGCCCTGGGAGTGCCCAAACACGGTCATTCCCGTGGATCGTGGCCCTGGAAGCGCGGGCGCCATGCAAGTAGCAAGCTTCGTGTCCTGGGATCGCGGACGCAACGCAATGTACGACGGATCCTTCAGCAACCTGCAGCATCTGGAGGAATCCCTCCAAAATCCGGAGGGGCACACAGGACGCCATTATAGGATATCTGGAAGAACCCTCAGGAATCCTGACAAAACCTTCACAGAATCGGCAGCAAACCTGCAGGAATCCTCAGGAGTCCTTCGGCACCCCCACAAGAATCTTCAGAAATCTATGAGAATCTGGAGGACCCCCTTGGAATCCTATGAAAACCTACCATCTCCCAGGGCCGTGGACGCAATGCAATGTACAATGGACCCTGGCCCTGGGCATGAGAGCGCGGTCGCAGCGGGAGCGCGGAAACACAATTAGTTCCCATGCATCAGGGCTCAACCTGAACAGTGTTTCCTGTTCACGGTTCGTTTTCGTTTGAAAACGAAATTTGAGCGAAAACGCCGGCCGGCGTCGCGCGGGCCGTTCTGGAACAAAACAGCGGGTGAACAAAACAGCGACCCCCGAGCAGCCGAAAACGAAACGCATAACAGAACGGTGGCACGGCCGCGGGCCACCAACAAAACGGAAAAAACTAAACGAGCGAGCGCCAAGGAACAACGACGACGACGACGAGTCAAGTGAAGGTTTAAGCAGCGAGAGCGCGAGTAACAATTTAGGCGGAGATCTAGATAAAGATTTAATCCGCGAGGGAGCGAGTGACGATTTAGGTGGAGATCCCAGCACAACCTCCCAGCACACCCTCGCACGACCCCCAGCACAACCCCCCTCCGCACAACCCCCCTCCGCAAAATCCCCCAGCACACACACCCAGCACTACCCCCAACACAAACCTCCAGCGCAATCAGCTAGCACAAGCCCCAAGCACAACCCCCCCCCAGACACTCCTCAGCACAACCCCCCCAGCACAACCCCCCAGCACAACCCCCCCACCCCCCTCCCAGCACAACCCCCCAGCACAACCCCCTGGCACAACCCCCTGGCACAACCCCCTGCTACAATCCCCTGGCACAACCCCCCCCAGCACAACCCCCCAGCACAACCTCCCAGCACAACCCCCCAGCACAATCCCCCAGCACAACCCCCAAGCACAACCCTCCAGCACAACTCCCAACACAATCCTCTGGCACAACCCCCCAGCACAACCCACCGCACAACCCCCCAGCACAACCCCCCCAGCACAACCCCCCGCACACACCCCCATCACATCCCACCAGCACAACCCCCCGGCACAACCTGCCAGCACAACCCCTAGAGAGGGCCACTTTAGAGTCTGGAGGTTGTGCTGGAGGTTGTTCTGGAGGTTGTGCTGGAAGTTGTGCTGGAGGTTGTGCTGGAGGTTGTGCTGGAGGCTGTGCTGGAGGTTGTGCCGGAGGTTGTGCTGGAAGTCGTGCTGGAGGTTGTGCTGGAGGTTGTGATGGAAGTTTTGCTGGTGGTTGTGCTGGAGGTTGTGCTGGAGGTTGTGCTGGAGGTTGTGCTGGAGATTGTGCTGGAGGTTTTGCTGGAGGTTGTGAATGGGCTGGAGGTTGTGCGGGAGGTTGTGCTGGAGGTTGTGCTGGCGGTTGTGCTGGAGGTTGTGCTGGAGGTTGTGCGGGAGGTTGTGCGGGAGGTTGTGCTAGAGGTTGTGCTGGAGGTTTTGCTGGAGGTTGTGCTTCAGGTTGTCCTGGAGGTTGTGCTGGAGGATGTGCTTGAGGTTGTGCTGTAGGTTGTGCTGGAGCTTGTGATGGAGGTTCTGCTGGAGTGTGTGATGGAGGTTGTGTTGGAGTTTGTGCTGGAGGTTGTGCTGGAGGCTGTGCTGGAGGTTGTGCTGGAGGTTGAGCTGGAGGTTGAGCTGGAGGTTGTGCTGGAGGTTGTGCTGGAGATTGTGCTGACGGTTGTGCTTGAGGTTGTGCTGGAGGTTGTGCTGGCAGGTTGTGCTGGAGGTTGTGCTGACGGTTGTGCTGGAGGTTGTGCTAGAGGTTGTGGTGGAGGTTGTGCTACAGGTTGTGATGGAGGTTGTGCTGGAGCTTGTGATAGAGGTTGTGCTGGAGGTTGTGCTGCAAGTCGTGATGGAGGTTGTGCTGGAGGTTGAGCTGGAGGTTGTGCTGGAGGTCGTGCTGGAGGTTGTGCTGGAGTTTATGCGGGAGGTTGTGCTGGAGGTTGTGCTGGAGGTTGTGCTGGAGATTGTGCTGGAGGTTGTGCTGGCGGTTGTGCTTGAGTTTGTGCTGGAGGTTGTGCTGGAGGTTGTGATTGTGCAGGAGGTTGTGCTGGAGGTTGTGCTGGAGGTTGTGCTGGCGGTTGAGCTGTAGGTTGTGCTGGAGGTTGTGCTGGAGGTTGCGTTGAAGGTTGTGCGGGAGGTTGTGCTGGAGGTTGTGCTGGAGGTTGTGCTGGAGGTTGTGCGGGAGGTTGTGCGGGAGGTTGTGCTAGAGGTTGTGCCGTAGGTTGTGCTGGAGGTTGTGCTGGAAGTCGTGCTGGAGGTTGTGCTGGAGGTTGTGATGGAGGTTGCGCTGGAGGTTGTGCTGGAGGTTGTGCTGGAGGTTGTGCGGGAGGTTGTGCTGGAGGTTGTGCTGGAGGTTGTGCTGGAAGTTGTGCTGGAGGTTGTGCGGGAGGTTGTGCGGGAGGTTGTGCTGGAGGTTGTGCTGGAGGTTGTGCTGGAGGTTGAGCTGTAGGTTGTGCTGGAGGTTGTGCTGGAGGTTGCGTTGAAGGTTGTGCTGGAGGTTGTGCTGGAGGTTGTGCTGGAGGTTGTGCTGGAGGTTGTGCTGGAGGTTGTGCTGGAGGTTGTGCTGGTTGTGCTGGGGGGTTTTGCTGGGGAGGGTTGTGCTGGGGGGCCGTGCTGGGGGGGTTTCAGGGCTGTGCTGGGGGGTTGTGCTGGGGGGGTTGTGCTGGGGGTTTGTGCCGAGGGGGGCTGGTGCTTCGGGATTGTGCAGGGTGGTGGTGCTCGGGGGGGACCACCCGGCAGAACAAAACGCCAACGAAACAAGCGGCGCCTGCCCACAAGAAAACAGAACGCCCAACAAAACGTGCGGCACGCGCCTGTGCCAGAACAGAACGACCAACAAAACGGCAGCCCGGTGGCCAAAACGCATGGGCGCGACGGCCGGCGTTCAGAGCATGTGAAAACGTGGCTTGAAACGCATTCACAACGAAAAACAAAAGTAAAACGGAAACAGATGGGAATAAGTAGGAAAACACCGTTTGGGTCGAGCCCTGCCATGCATCGGGCTCTGGGAGCGCGGGCGCCGTGCAATTTGTCCGACGGACCTTCCGGGAACACTATAAAACACACATGATTCCTTCAAGAACCTTCAGGGATCCTTGATCAACGATCAAGACTCCTCAGGAAATTACGCGGGAGTCAAGCTCCCGTGGCACCGATCCCCAATACATTGCGCTGGGTCCGCGCTCCCAAGGCTCCGATCCCTTGTAAATTGCACGGCGCCCGTGCTCCCAAGGCCACGACCCTCCGTGAATAACAGGGCTTGCACGTTGTGAATTATGCAGCGCCCGCGTTTCCAAGGTCAGGATCCCTGGTCAATCATGCTGCATTCCTCGCGTCCGCGCTCCCAGGGCCAAGATCCCCTGTAAAATGCACGGCGCCCGAGCTCCCAAGGCCACGATCCCTCGTAGATTGCGCCGTGCCCCCCCCCCCAGGCCAGGATCCATCGAAAATCACGCCCTGTCCCGCCCCCCCAGGGCCAAGACCCATAGTAAGTGACGCTGCGTCCGTGCTCCCAGGACCAAGATCCCTTATGAATTACGCGGCGTCCACGCACCCATGGCCACGATCCCTGGTAAATGAATGTGTTTCCGCACTCCCAGGGCCACCTGGGTATCCGTGGGCGCCGAAACGATTCAAGTGTTGCGGAACAAGCGTTTTGCTCGAGACATCATGGAAGATTTTACGCGCAACACGCACCAAGAATCCTCGAGGAACTCTTGATGAGCCGGCAGCGAGCCTGCAGGAATCCTCCGGACTCCTTCGGGAACCCCACAGGGAGTGTGTGGAAGCTGTTCCAGAATTGAAGAATCGCAGGACTCCTCAGGATTCCTTCGGGAATCCCACAGGTAATTCTTGGAAGTTGTTCCAATATAGAAACAATTTTGGGATAGAAAAATGCCCGACAGGTATCCCAATAACCCCACGAAACCTCAACATTCATTCAAAATGTTCAAGCATCCTTGAACAACTGGCAGGAAGCAGTCGGAATCAGAAGGAATCCTCCTGGAGTAAATTTCGGGATCCGATCGGAATCACCATAACTATGTATATATATATATATATATAAATACACAAATTGAAATCGTTCTTGGGGGAGCAGCGAATTCTCAGGAATCCTCGAGAACCGTTCAGGAAATCGCAGAAATCCCCACGAATCCTTCAGGAGTGCGGATGGCATCTTCCGGGATCCTCCAGGAATCGGCAGGAGCCCAGAGGAAACCGTCCAGGATCATTCTGCATTCCTCGAAAATGCAAAGCCTGCAATAATCCTTCGAGATCCTTACAAATCCCCCAGGAGTCGCCAGACAACCTGTATGAATGTTCAGAAATCCGACAGAAATCCGTCAACAACCCTCAGGAATCCTTCAAACATCCTGCAAGAATATATCGGAAAACCCTCCCCAAACGGCAGGAGCCTTCAGGAGCCTTTCAATGAACACTCTCGATGGCTCAGGAGTCAACCACATAAGCTCTCAAAACAACGTCAAGAATCCGGAACGAATCCGCCAATATACTTCGCCGTCACCCTCCAGAATCCTCAGGAGCCCACAAGAACCCTATCTCTCGGGTGTCCTTCAGGAATCCTGTAACGATCTCCCGGGAAGACTTCGGGAATACGCAAGAATCAGCAGAAATCCATCTGGGATCATTCTGGAATCCTCAGCGTGGCACCGCCGAACACGTCACGCTCCAGTTACTTGTGGAGGAGGAGAACAAGAGGCGAACACGAGGAGCAAATAAAGGAAAAGGAAAAAGAGGAGGGCGCTTTTCCACTGCGAGCATGAGCGCACCACTCAATATCACCCTTCAGCGCCCTGTTCGCTACTTGCAAGAAAGTGCGTTTCCACCCAAGCCCATTCTTAGTACGGCGCTCAGGAAAACAAACACAAAAAACGCACGGAATCGAGAACACGTTGGGTTGTTATGTTTCCCTTGCGGCCCCGAGAACTCTTGAGAATTCCTGTGGGGGCCTGAAGGATCTTGGAGGATTTCTGGGCGAATTCATCTAATACTTCTGGGGGCTCCTGCGGTGTCCTTAGGATCCCGCTAGCTTGTTGGAGGATCATTGAAGCATCCCGGGATGATGCCGGGATGATAAAAACACAGGACAAGTTCGGGTTCCGGCGGATTCCTGATGGTTCCTGAAAGCTCCTGGCGCGCCCAGAAGAGTTTCCTGAAGAGGAGTCCTGAAGATTCTGGGAAGAATCTTGCGACTTCCGCGAAGATTCCTGAAGGGCCCTGCCTGGTTCTGGAAAGATTCCTACTGACTCCATAGGGTCCCCTGACTTCATAGGGTCCCTTAAGACCCCGGGGGGTTCGTGAGGATCCCAGGGTGTCCTGATGGTCAGGCCGACTTAGATTCAAACCCTTCTAAGCCAGATAGGTTGATTGGGACCCTTGGGTCAAGCCGTCTTGGATTCGTTTGGGCCATCTCCGGTTGGGCAGCCTTGGTCCACTTGTGCTCTCAATGCTTTCCCTTGTCGCAGGAAGTCTCAGAGCGAGGGGGCGCGCTGCCTGTGGCACGAGTTACGCAGCAACCAAGACACCTTTCTGGCCACAGATGTCCCCCCCACATGCCCTCCTCCCTTGATAATTCGGGATCCTGTCGGCTCCTGCAGATTCACGAAAGTTCCGCAAGGTTCCCGAGAATTCCCGCCGTATTCCTGCAGGTTTCCTGAAGGTTCTTAGAGAGCTCGTGATGGTTCCAGGAGGATTCCTGCAGATCCCTGCGTGATTCACGGGGGATTCCTTCGGGTTCCTTTGGGCTCCTGGGGGGTTCCTGTGGGCCCCGTGTCCTCGAGATTCCCAACGGATCCCCAAAACTTCCCAAACGGAGCTTGAGGAAGTTGGCTTCCTCCGGCCTTCCTGGGAAGCCTCTATCTCACCGCCTGGACGAACCATCGCGGCTCCCCTTGCGTCACCACCCATGCTGTTACGTTTCTTCCGGCGGCCCCGGGGGACCCCTCGACCCTGCAGTCGGACCTGGGCCAGAAAAACATACCAGCAAGCACACGAGACCCTCCGCCGGCCGAAGCACACAGAACGTCCAAAGGTACCCTCAGACCAGCGTAGCCGCACTTTCGCCCAAAACTGTGCCACAACGGCGTCTTCATAATCCAGAGCTATCTTGCATCCTCGGGGGACCTTGTCTGCCCCCTCTCGGCCCTATCCGCGTCGAATCGGTGCCGAATCCATGTCGGACTCGTCGGATCCGCGTCGAATCCACGTCGAATTCACGCCGAATCCACACAACACCCGCGTCCTGTCCGCATCGAGCCCGCGCCGGGCATAACAGAAGACACCAATTCTGGGGACAGGCGAGGTCCCCCGAAGATGCAGCGCGAAGAATGCAGGGGGTGTGACGGTGACTCGCCGCAGGCGGGAGAGAGAGGAAGGAGGGACAGGAGGGAGGGAGCGAGAGAGAGAGGGGGGATGGGGTTGACAGCGGGAATGACGAAAGCGAGATATGAGCAGGGAGGGGAAAGGATAGAAAGAGGCAGGAGGGGAACATAGGAGAGGGGAGCAGAGGGCAAAGTGTAGGGAGCGAGCTCGTCCAAATCCCCTTCTTCCCCTCCGCGGAGGCGTTTGACCTACCTCTGCCCATCCCTGTCCCCCCTGGGTCTGCACACGGACAGGGGGGCCACAATGTGTAAGGGGGGTCCGCTTGTGCCAGGGGTGGATCTAAGGATCTAAGATGCCCCCAGAGGCCGTAGACAGCCTAAGCTGGTCGCCAGGATGGCGCAAAATTGCTAACGATGGTCCAAATTGGCTTCTACCACGTCTCCAGTAAAAACAAGGCAATGTCAACGCAACTCCAAGTGGCCACATAATCTCCCAAATATGATCCCGAGAGGCCTCGATCATTCAACGCCCAAAGAACTGTTTCCCCAAACCTCATGTGTTGGGTCGGTTGAACGAAGCACTGCCGCTCCTCTCCGCTCCTCCTCCTCCTCCTCCTCCTCCTTCTCCTCCTCCTCCTCCTCCTCCTCCTCCTCCTCCTCCTTCCTGCCATCCCTCCCCTCCCTCATGCTTCCTACCTGGCACGCTTAGCCTTCTCTGCAGCTTCCTCCGGCCCTCTTCGCTTCCCTCCTTTGCACTGCTAAGTGCGCACTGACCGTCACGTTGCCACGCCCAGAAGAGGATGCTGCTCCACGAGGCTCCGAACCATCAAACACCTGCCCCCTCCAGGGTGCTGCCAACAACCCAACTGTTGCCACGCTGATGCGCCCCTGAGAGGTCCTGCGCGGTGTGGTCCTAAGGAGGGGGAGGAGGAGGAGGAGGAGGAGGAGGAGGAGGAGGAGGAGCAGGAGGAGGAGGAAGAGGAAGAGGAGGAGACGGAGGAGGAGGAGGCGGAGGAGGAGGAGGAGGAGGAGGAGGAGGAGGAGGGGGAGGGGGAGGAGGAGTAGGAGGAGGAGGATGAGGAGGGTATCGCCCCTCCCCTTGGCTTGGGTGCTGACAGGTGCGCAATCTTCTGAGAACTGCCGCCACCCTGAGGTGAGGGGTCCAGCGGGGGGGGGTGCGGCCCCGATCGGCTCAGGGAGCGACTCAACGTTGCTGCGACCCTGAGAGGTCTAGCGGGGGCGGCCCCTCCTGCACGGAAATCTTTCTGACTACCTACCAGGCCACCCCAAGCCAACCCGAAGACCCGAATTTCGCAGGAATTTCGGGTTGGGGGAGGGCGCGGGCTCCACATGTGTTTTTTGTCCATGTTCCCCGGCCCCCCCCCGCTGGAAATGGAGGGCAAATCGCGGCCTTCAGGTTGGGTTGGAATGGCTTGGTGGGCGGTGACATGCTGGAACTCGCACGTCCCTGGATGCTGCCAAGCCCGCAGCCGCCGCCACGCTGCTGTACCGCTCAGAGGTCCAGCAGAACGCGGTGCCACGCGGGCCCCAGGCGCGACCAGGCCCCTCCGAAGGGGAGTCCCTGAGGTGCTGCCGGGTGCGCAAGTGCCGCCACTGCAAGGCGCCGCTGGGAGGTCCAGCAGATCTAAACGAGGCCTCGCGCTCCCCGATGCTGCCCCTGGTGATGCGGGGCGGTCGTGCGCAGATCCTTCCTCTCGTGTCCTCCTTCCCCCCTTTGTCTCTGTGGCCTTGTTCTCTCACCTCCTTCCGCCTCCCTGAGCTGCGCTCCAGATAAGGCAGGATGAGCCCGCAGCGGCATGGCTTCCTGTACAGTCAACGCGTATAATAAGGATGCACGATAAGGGTGCAAAGGCCTTCGAGGGCCATGTCGAAACTTCTCCAGCGGGGCGCGGCCACTGAAAGTGGCCAAGGATGGGCCGAAAAGGAAAGATGCAAACGGAACATTGGAATTCCGCTCATTCGTACTATCAGTGTTGACTGCATTGGTTTAGCAGGATATCGCATGCCCTCTCCCATCACACGTCGCTCTGGCAAGGCCCGCTGATTTAGCCACTTGCTGCAGATGGGTCGGGTACGTTTGTGGGCAAATTCAATCAACAACGAATCACGAATCGGTACAAATTATCGAATCGGAATGTGCGTCGGATCGGGCCACATCGGCACGACATCGGAATCCAATCGAATCGGCCGCGCCAGGATTCACAACGGCGCCATGCAAGCATCGGGCCCCACCCTATCGCCAAATATCGGAATCGAATCATATCGAGCAGGCGAAAATCGATGTCGAATCGGATCGGTAGGACAATAACGGGCCCTGGCGTTATGTTGCTCCCATCGCACTTAAAGACCACATTCCGGAAATACTTTCGAGCAACCGGGAAAGTGTCGAAAGAGTTCCGAAAGAGTGTCGAAACAATGTCGGACGAGTGTCTCCCAAGGCCCGACACGCGAAACTCATCGAGTTCCAGATTTTTTGGGGGGCTCGACGTTCCTCTGGTGATCAAGGCTAAAGAAAGGTTGGGACATCACAACCCTGGCGGCTGATCTCCCGCATGTTTCCTGCGGGTTCGGCTTCTCGCTTCTTGTGGGCGTCTCAAGCTTCAAGATGGCCCCCCGACGTGGCTCCCAGAGCGCCCCAGGAAGATTCTGACAAGCGGCGCGTCCTGCTCCGACGGGCCGGGGGGCAATTAAGGACCCCGTCTGACCGTTGGCCTCCAGAAGCGGGCAGTGACTGCCCGGAAAGCCCCCGAAGAGGGCCCCACGCGAGCCCAGAGGGCATCCAAAAACACCCTCCGAGAGACTCAACATTGCCCCAGGAGGCAAAGGTTTGTGTAGGTGAATCCCTCGTTTGTTTGGGCCTGTCCTATTCGACGATGATCTCAAAACTCAACCACGAGGAAAAAGGAATTCGCGCCCCCCTACCGAGGGAGATACGACAAGGGGAATAGTGCGCAGACAATGAGGTGGTAGCCCTTCCTCTATGTGCGACCGTGTGCTCCTACACGTCACAGGTCCAAGCACCCCGCCTAGGAATCGTTGCCGGATGGGCTGGTGAAATACTTGTTCGTCGCGACCGCAGGCGAAGGCGCCGGCGGCGTCACAGGTCGGCTCGGGCTACGAGCAGAACTCATTGACCTAGCGCGCGCACAGGGGCTGGTGAAATACACGAATCGTCACGAATTGCGTCTGGGCGATTGTGGTGCGATTGGGGATACCAGAGATGAGTGGGCAAGTGGGGGACAACACGTTACCCCAAGAGCCGATCCCGAAGACGAGGAGCAGGGGGCGGATGAAGTGAGATAAGGGCGAGGGCAATGAGAAGAAGTCAAATGATGATCTAGAACAGACATATAGCAGGACAGTGAGGGGTGAGGATGAGGTGACCCAGGACGAGGACGATATGACAAGTAATGTGAGCTCAAGACCTATACATCTTCTGTCGGGCGAAGAATCATCCATTCCTGGGCGGTCCAAGATCGCCAGAGGCATACGTGTCGACATCACGCGAGTAGCAGCGCGCAGCGAAACTGAAACGCCGCAGCCGCCGCAACCACCGCAGCCGACGCATCCGCCGCAAAAACGCCTGGCATTAGGTCGGGCATGTCCTACTACAGGCGGAATGTTGAAGAATAATGAAAAGTAGTAGAAGAATACTCAAACGTAGTCAACAATAGTAGAAACATTTTCCACTGACTAACTTTGAATCTTTTTGGAAATTCCTCCTGTAGAGGGACTTGCCCGACTTAAGGGCAACGACTGCCCACTCCGTAGCCCCCAAAACGCGGAAGCTTCAGAATCTCCCTCGCCACTCCTGACGGTGACGGTGCCTGCACGAATGTCTACACGAGGGAGACTAGGCGGGGCGGGGCCTTGGGCGCCCACATGCATGGCAGAGAATATGACTGAAGAGGTTCGGGCTGGCAGGCAACTCCAGAATGCACAAGGCAATGGTCAAGCTCATTCCGCGTCGGGGTTCTAATTAGCCAATTCAGCCCAGGCTGGAGGAGGTATACAGGCAGAAAAGAGCAGCGAGACTGGCATCCTCGTCCGCGCCGCCGCAGACGATGCGGCACACGAGGCCGGTGAAGGCCTCGAACGCCTCTATCTCCCTGTGCACTTGTTGGCACAGCTCGCCTCGGGCTGAGACAAAGGACAAGACCAATCGACACCGAGTCGGGAAATCGGATCGAATCAGAACGTGCGTCGGACCGGACTGCACCAGCACGGACTCGGAATCGGGTCGGACCTGCTCCGCAAAGATGTACAACATCGCCATGCACACATATCGGGCGGCATCGGAGCCGGTTGGCATCGATATCGAATCGGATCGATCGGGGATCGACATGGACGCTGGCGGATGATTGTCGAAATGTTGGAATGACTGCCCCTTTGGCTTTGGAAGGGGCTCGGGGTTCCTTCTGTCTTCCCTTAAGTGCTTCCTCAGGCGCTCGTCTCAAATCCAGGTGCCGCTAGAGCCAGCAAGAAGCTCGACGATCACTGAGAACAAAATCGCAGCATACTAGGTACGTCTTAGCACCAGTCATGACAATGTGAGACATACGGCAGGAAATGGAAGCGGCACCAGGAGGGAGAGGGAGAAATGAACCATAGAGAAACAAACAACTGCGTAAACCGAAATCCCGGCAGTCCGCGCGTATTTCTCGGATTGGCTCCAGATGCATCGGGGCGCACAGAGCGCGCCAGGGGCGGCGCCGCCTGGGGGGCCCCAGCGCAGATCCAAGAAATCTGCGCGGAACTCCAAGAATTTGTGTTCATGCTGTCCCAAAGATCCGATGTCGTGATTTTTTCCGTGCGGGGTCCCCGGAAGTCTCGACCCATTCCCCAGGACTGGTTTTTCATCCTGAGTCGTTTCTTGACGGTCCCGAGGCCCAGCGAGGGCCACGGAAGGCCGAAAATTACGAAGAACACCTCCGTCTTAATTTGTTCGACGCATTGGATCTCTGGGGTTGCTCCTCACCCGAGGAAGCGGGAAACAAAAAGGGAGAGGGGGCTGGGAAAGGGCGGAGGGAAAGGGCGACGACTGGGCAGAACCGCGAGCCCAAGACGCTCCGGCGCGCGCCCCTCCAAGGCCCCGTCACGGTGCGGCACAAGCACCAGGCCCACCGGACCCTCGCCCGGCCTCGGTTGCGCACCCTGGCGCGGCAGGTTCGCGTCCTCCACCTCCTTCTTTCCGTCCACCCCCCCCCTCTACCTCCACCTCCTCCTCCTCCTCCTCCTCCTCCTCCTGCTCCTTCGTTCCGTCAAACCTCCTCTCCTTCTCCTCCTCCTCCTCCTCCTCCTCCTCCTCCTGCTCCTTCTGCTTCTCCGCCTCCTCCGCCTCCTCCGCCTCCTCCGCCTCCCCTCCTCCGCCTTCTCCTCCTCCTCCTCTTCCTCCTCTTCCACCCCTCCCCCTCCCCTCCCCCTCCCCTCTCCCCCCCCCCCTCCTCCTCCTCCTCCTCCTCCTCCTCCTCCTCCTCCTCCTCCTCCTCCTCCTCCTCCTCCTCCTCCTTCCTCTCCTCTCCCCTCCTCCTCTTCCTGCTCCTCCTCGTTCTCCTCCTCCGCCTCCTTCTCCTCCTTCTCCTTCTCCTCCTCCTCCGCCTCCTCCTCCTCCTCCGCCTCTCCTCCTCCTTTTCCTCCTCCTCCTCCTCCTCCTGCTCCTCCTCCTCCTCCTCCTCCTCCTCCTCCTCCTCCTCCTCCTCCTCCCCTCCCCCTCCCTCCTCCTCTCTTTCCTCCCCCCCCTCCTCCTCCTCCGCGCTCCTCCTCCTCCTCCTCTTCCTCCTCCACTCCTCCTCCTTTTCCTCCTCCTTCTTTTTATTATTATCCGTCTGATTAGTCTTAGTCTCCTCAGTCTGATTATTTGTGATATTACGTTATGATTACTGGCATGATTCAAACTCGAATTATTCGTCTTGTATTATGAGTGTGCGTCGACTTCGTAGTCTTAGTAACATGATGCTTCTCATCTTCTCCGTATTATTATTAGCATAACTATGATCAGTATGCTTATTGCCCTCCTCCTGTACTCGTCTTCCTCCTCCTCCTCCTCCTTAGTAGTACTGTTTTTCGTCTACGTAGTTCTTAGTATTCGTATTATGATGGGTATGTTGCATCTCCTTCTTTTCGTCATATGATTGTGTGTACCCTTATTCTTATCATCGAACTCATAACCAGGATCCTTTATTCTTGTAGTAGTGTTATGACTACTGACATTACTAGTAGTAGCAGTAGTAGTAGTAGTAGTAGTAGTAGTAGTGGTAGTAGTAGTGGTAGTAGTGGTAGTAGTGGTAGTAGTAGTAGTAGTAGTAGTAGTAGTAGTAGTAGTAGTAGTAGTAGTAGTAGTAGTGGTAGTAGTAGTAGTAGAAGAAGAAGAAGAAGTAGCAGTAGCAGTAGAAGAAGTAGTAGTAGTAGCAGTAGTAGTAAGTAGTAGTAGTAGTAGTGGTAGTAGTAGTGGTAGTGGTAGTAGTGGTAGTAGTAGTAGTAGTAGTAGTAGTAGTAGTAGTAGTAGTAGTAGTAGTAGTAGTAGTGGTAGTAGTAGTAGTAGAAGAAGAAGAAGAAGTAGCAGTAGAAGTA